>JAHPZR010007424.1:0-10000 GCA_019787425.1 Platygyra sinensis | reverse complement strand
CTTCTGGGCTTCCGGCCCGAGCCAATCTTGTACCAGTATACACTTTCTTTCCTCAGATATGCTGACCAGGCTTCCTTTGAAGATATATTCTCACTTTTTCTTGAATGCTTTTAATGCTTCGAGGCGATTTTCTTAGCGAGCATTGAACTTTGGTTGCTCAAAGTTCATAATATTTCCAGAGAAATGAGCAGCAGGATTGTGAGCAGGAGCACCCTCAGCTTCTTCCTCAGACATCTTTCACAACAGCAGTAATAATCAGACGCGGATATTATCAGAATTCCTCGCTCCGGCAGTAAGTAGACGACGAAAATTCGCTCGGAATAATCGATATTTACCTCACTATATCAGTTTCAGAAGATTTGGCGCGAACTGGTTCGGAGACTATTTTCGCAGAAATGCTTACAGAATTCCCTCCTAGATCCTCTAAGCAGGGTTCACAGCAGAGTAGAAGTAGTTCATTTTACTCGGAACAAATATCATACGGTGCGGTCTATCTGGAAATAAAAGTCGCAGTAACTTTGGACGAAGACAGTTTTTTTCCATACATTTCTATTTTTATTCTATAACTCCATAACGTATTATGAAGCAAACACACAACTAATTCAATGAAACTGCATTGTGATGTTGTGAAATAACGCAGTGCCTCGTCGATCGCCATATTGAGTTATACACTGTTGCTACCAAATAACGTCACGTGAACGAAAACTTGCGCAGCGATTGGTTTATGGTTTGTTTGGTCGAGGTTATCTAAACTGATAACGATCCCGGACTGTTTATTTTTACCATGTGGTAATGATACTTACACAACATGTAAGCCTAGTGGGCATAACGACAAAGTCCAAAAATTTCTTTCCATGACAAGTCGATAATAATTAAAAACAAAAAAGAACAACAAAAAACAGAAAGAACACGGCTGATCGCAATTACCAGCCTGTGAATCATTAAAGTTCAAAACTAATAATAACAATAAAATAATCGTGGTAAATCTTGTCATTATCAATTCACTGTACCTGGAAACTACGAGTAATATAAAGTGCGGTTATCATTGGCGTCTGCCAAGAGAGAATGAAAGGTAAGAGATGTAATTCCCCATTTAGAAGTTATTTTAAAGATAAATAACTTTCTTTTTCGATGGCACTCGCTTTTGGAGAGTCCAGAAATAGCCAATCAAGTGAGGCGGATTTTGATCACGTGAACAGAACCAGTGACTTTACACTCATTTGCATCCTCCACGAAAACGTCCAGGCAACGCGAGTGGTTAAGTTATCAGCAGAAGAACTATACTGATGGGGGAGTATCTCTCTTACCTTTCAATTTCTTTTGCTTTCATCTAATTTAGAATGCATACAGAGAAAAAAAATACAGACTGAAAACGTAAAACTAATTCCTAACCGTTGGGATACTTCAGGCGGATCTCCTTTCACCAAATGAATAATTTGATAAACGCTCGAACTGCGGTAATCTTTCGCCACGACCAGTTTTACCAGGTATGTCTTATTGAGAGACATGGAAGCAGTATTGAAGGTAACTTCTTGTCCAGAATCACTCCCAATATACCAAATATTTGATTTGTTTATTCCTGTGAAGAAATCGCGCGCCGCTGTTCGTAGGCCACAATAGTTGCATTTGATCTCACCATAACGCCAGGTGAAGTTCATCCCGGAGTGGTTACCTAGTCCAACAACCGGGTCATAGGAAAGTGATGCATTCATCGTGATGTTTTCATTATGACCTCGGACTACTTCGGCACCACCATAAATTATAGCCACGAGGTCCGGCTTTCTTTGACAAAACTTGCCATCTAAATACCATCAAATGACCGCTTTCAGTATAAGTTTTCAAGTTTCATGACTTAAAATATTATTGTGCGATTGCTTAAAAATGGTTACGAAATACATGTAGGGCACAAGACCCACCTTCATATCATGCATTTGAAACCCTAGTAACACGTTCTTTTATCTAAAAAATATTTGATAAAACAAATTGTCTCTTTGTAACGTAAATTCAAACTGGTTAGGGGAAAATAAGGGCGATTTTACCTTGATCAGAAATTCTGTGCTATCGAACCAGAGACAACTGGTACTTAGATTGCGTTGGAAAGTTTAAGAAATTCCGGGAATTGTTGAATTTTTGAAACATCAGTCAACCGAAAGTTCCGGAAATTCTGGGAGGAAAATCAAATGGAACGCAAATAGACGGTAAGAGATTTCCGAAAATTTGGGTATCCTCCGCGAGATTGACCTATTTTCCTGAAATGTCGGAGAATGCAACATTCGTTAATCGAAATTTCCCGAAATTCAAAACATATTATTTTTGTAATTTGTAAAAGCTGTGTAAGTTTCTAACTTTTCGCTCAGACGGTATTCGATCACTTTGCTTCTTGGTTAGATCGCTCCAATTTAGCTCCACGCACATATAGATTATTACTCGTTCGTTAATCCACTGCAAGCCAAACTAGGCTATTTTTAGCTGAGGTGTTGAACTCGACTTGTGTGCATGGAGCGTTTTAGCTTTTGGTTAGAGTAAAAACCAAAATGACCGTAATTTCGAAAGGCAAACCTGAATATCTCGGCTTATTGCAAAAGTCTGAGTCACAGCACGTTACATCACAGCAATGGAGTTTCTTTGTCTTCATGGCCTCATTACAGGACTCTACTTCTTCCCTACAGGTATGATCACGATGACTGCAGTTCATCTTAAACTGTTTCAGGTTCTCGTCACGTGAGTACACTAAAATGCATCGATCTTCAACTGGTCCGCAAACAATTTGTTTATCGCTGTTGGTTGATATTTTGTCCTCGCTGCAGTTTTCTCTTGATCCCAAACACTCATAACATCTGAGAAGATTAGCTGCAAATGAAATCATATAGTGAAATTGTGAAGAAAAAACTGCAATTATGTTCAATACCAAAGATTTCAATTTACTAAAACTTCCAGTTGAGGGATTAGTTGTATTGCTCAGTTTATTATTTAAAATAATTTAATATTTTTTTTGAAACAGAGCTCTTCGTAATTGAATGCTTAAGAAACGACTAAATCGAGAGGGAGTTGGAGAAGGGCGAAATAGCAGCATGTGTTTTGAATCAGAGCAAAACCTCCCTGGCCAGCTACCCTGTACTGCGTGTCTGCCGATTGAATCATTAAACGATCAGGGGAACTAAGTTAAAGAATGTGAAAAGTTGAAGTCGTCCTGGCGCGAAAAAGAAGGCAAATAAATGCCAATTAAAAACAAAAATTCTTAATTTTGTTAATCCTCAGAAACAGAGCTTCGCAACGAAACGTTTGAGTATTCAATGTACACCAAATTGTATTATTATACATCAGACTCACTATGAAAAATCTGATTGGTAGAGAGCATTCCATCAATTCACAATAGCTTGTGAACTTGACATGATAAATGCAATATCTGCTGCAGATATTGCATTTATCATGTCAAGTTCAACGTCTGCCTGGTTACTAAGCCCCTTGGAGTGAAACAAAATGGCTGAACGCTTCGCTTCTGTTTCTGAGGATGAATTGTGAAAAATGTATAATAAAACAATTATTGAATTCGGTTTTCGCATGATATCATGAATTATCAAAAACCTCGTGTCTGTGTTATCTGCCTCAGCCTTCGGCTTCGGCAGATAACACAGACCTCGGTTTTATAATTCATGATATCATGCTCAACCTCTTCCAATAATTGTTTAATATATTTTTGTATGCCCTCTTAGGATTTTTCCAGTTTCAATATAGCATCACTCATTGATTGTCGCACATTTGACTCGATGGGAAATGAATGAGGACTCGAAACTGTATTTGATAATTTTCTTAATTATCATCAGCTGTGTAACTGTTGTGAATTGTCATCTTGGAATTTTTTCAGTTCCCAAAGGGTCAGTTCTTACCTTGACTCACACTGCTTTCAAGCAAAGATCGTGAGTCTGTAGCCCTTAATGGATTTATACTCGGTGTATGCACCAGACCTGTCGCCGAGATGTTCTGCGACGCTGTTGCTGACACATTCAGTGGTGCAGTTGAAGAGTTTGAAAGAAAATGTGTTTGATTGACAGTGAAAGTAGGGTGTACCAACGTTTGATTGAGAGTTGGAATGTTATAAATAGTTGGATTGACTGACAATCTTGTAGCAGACTGGTTGGATAATCTTCCAATGGCAGTTGTCCCTATACTTTTTTGACTGAATTCGACAACGTTTGAGAATGGACTCACAGAAGCAGAGAATGTTGCTGGTATTGTTGACAAGCCTGACAATGATTATCAAACAGAATAAACACGTAGTTAATACCACATTTACAATTTATTTTTTTTTTTAAGTGGAACGTATTTCGTAGAGCGCTCAACTCTATCGACTGAGGAGCATTCACTATAACTTCACAGAAGTTCAGGTTTCACGAGTAATCATCGTTTTATTGCTACAGAATACAAGAACCACACTCATCAGGCAAAACTGTTAAAATTAGAATTGCCTAATGGGTGTGGTCCTCGTACCATACGAAACAGTTCTGTAGCAATAAAACGATGATTACTCGTGAAACCTGAACTTCTGTGAAGATATAATACCACATATAAATATTTTCTAAGTATATATTATACCAGAGAACATTATAAAAGGCTGAAAGATAAAAGAAAAGGACTAAAAAATAATGCCTGATGGTAAAGTTCACTTGGCGGTTTCTTAATCTAGCGTAGTCGATTGGAACTTTAAGAGGCCGTCTCTGTAAGAGCGGACCGCTCGATCTTTCTTGGAAAATAGATCTCGCTCATTTCTTGTGTGTTGCAAGGCATTCCTGTTCTCAGAGAATTTTCGTTTTACCAAAGTGGAGGCTCGTGGCGGCTGTAATGTTACACTGAGGTAACAAACAGTCTTTATCGGAGCAACAACAACCATGTTTAATTCCACACAGCAAGCACATGGTTAGAGGGTCATGTGACCAATGCATGACATCACAGCGGCTATGTTAAACACCTAGATTTAACACACCTTTAAAAATTAATTAAACAAGAACAATAAATCTCTGCTCAAAACAACTTTCACTTGCCATTGAGCTCAAACCAAGTGTCGTGTCTTTCCCGCCAGATGGTGATTATTTTAATGAATTTCATTGTTTCTTTGGCCACGTGATCTTTTAGTTTTTGGCAGTTCAGTCACGAAATTTTAAGCTTTGTATAGCTTTGTATAGCACTGTATAGCTTTGCTTTTCTCGTCCTTTTATGGAGTTGTATTTGAAGTATTTTCGAGTTTAACTGCTGCGGTGGAAATCGAATAACTATAGGCTGAGTATTTCGCTTGTGGAACGCTGAATGGGCCGCCGATCGACGACAATAAAGAACGACAAAGAGCTAGAGGTTTGTAACTGATCTCGTGTTTTGGATTTACATACATCACACCACAAGCATTCAGCGAGGCTTCAGCTGACAGCCATATCGTACAGGTCGATAAATTAAAAGTAGATACACTAGAAAATGTTACTGCGGCAAGAAACATTGCGGCATCTCATTGGTGAAATATTTATGGGCTTGTGAACTTGCCGAAATTTGACGATTTTCATGTTTCTCCACCATTTTTATTTTAAGGGTTCCTCATCGTGAAGCGTTGCCTTATCTTGTCTCACAAAAAAATCTAAAATGATGAGAAACAAACGGCGAAATCATTCGCCCTGGTTTATATTTCAAATAAAAGAAGCAAAGTTTTGAGTACACGAGTTTGAACTCACAAGAAGCTGTCGCCGCTTTCGATAGCTTGATGAGTGCTCGAACTTCGCACAATAATTCCACATGAACTAGCCATCACTAACTTTAAATGCGGCTCGATTTAGTGTCGAAATTCGGCAAGTTCACGAGACCACTGATAAATATTTCACTAAGGACGTACCGCAACGTTTCTTGCTGTAGTGGTATCTACTTTTCAGCGTTATTGTTTTGATCCATTTTTGCGTGTCTCATTTCACTGATATCAAGTTTGTCTCTTAAATTGGACTTAAATTCGTTGATGTATGATCGAAATATCTTCGGGTCTTCCTCGAAAGTCTTCGGCAAATTTTTCCGAAAGTCTTCTTTCTCAAAGTCTTCGGAAATTTTGGAAAATTTTCGGAAAATGTTCAGGAACGTTCGTCTGGTCTTCAGAAGAATTTTGGAAAGTCTTTTGAAATCTTCGAAAAGTGGTCGGAAATCTTCGGAAAATCGTCAAAAACGCGATCATCAGTATTGCTATATAGTAAAAAGAACATTACACGCTAGCTTAAAGATATGAATTTTATGTTCTCTTGGCAAGAAGAATATCTCACGAGCGAGCGCGGTGAACGAGCGAGCGGATATTGTTCTTGCCACGAGAACATAAAATCCACATCTTCTCGCCACCGCGTAATATCCTCTATTTACAACACACAAGAAATGAGCGAAATATATTTTTCAAGCAAGATCGACCGGTCCGCTCTTACAGAGACTGACTCTTAATACTGATAACTATAGCAAATCACCAACTCAGTGTTGATTGTAAGGTTTATAAGTTAGACAGAAAAACAATTGATAAAATTAATGAAAAAAGCCGGTCAATTTTAACTTACTTCGCGTTGGCGGTTTGTTGGCGTTCTTAACGTCATTTACTTCATTTTCAGAGAGCGATACGTTGAAGATCCAAACCTGAGCAAGCTTTCCTTTAAAAAGGTACCCAAGCCATAAACCAGACTCCGTCGCTAACTCTAATCTGACCGTGACCGTCATGTTCTCAACTTGGACCCCATCTACGAAAAGTCTTGCATTTCCAGTATTGTTATCATAAGCCCCAGCAATGTGGTACCACTGATTTAACGGCAGCTTATCTTTACTTTGTAAGGAATGCTTGGTGCTTTGATCACGTGAATATATGTCAAATACTGGACGAGAGTTTTCAAGGTAAATGCCGACGCCATAGTGGGAATCTTTCCAGTAGGAAATAAGTTCTCCACGAGCTCTTTCAGAATACACCCAGACGAGCAAAGTGATGGAATATCTAAACGAAAGAGAAATTTGATGACAACAAATGATTTTTTAGTTAACTAGAACTTATTATACTGTCAAGTATCAATCCTACTAGAAGTTCTTTTAGCAGGACGGGTGCACTATTTTGAACCTCTTGCCCAAAATTCTCAGTGAGTGGGCTTGAAAAGCTCTCTTAAGCATCTCTGATTGGCTCCGGGAGGGTGCGGAAATTCACGATCTTGCCCCGACGCTGACGCTAGGATTCAACTCGGCTTTATCGGATAAAGATCAATACTGAGAAGTTCAAAGGTGTTTATCTAAAAGGCCACATACCAATTCAAAAATGGATAAACATGAATTGGAATTACACGTGACAGACTTTTAATTCTTCTAAAAACGAGTTCTCATTTGAATTAATCGACAACATTTTTTTTAGTCGAGGTGCTGTTTATTTCGTATTGTTTTTTTAAATCTGTTTCGCGCTCGACATCTTAAGCTGCAGTTTTAAATTCCAAACCACTGTGTAAGGCGTCACCCAATTTAAATTGTTTCATGGAGTTTTGGCCTTGCTTTCTCTCTCTAAAACAATCAGTAGGCCCTACACAACGTTGAAATGGAACAAATCATCCCTAGATGCTACGAAGATAGTATAACAGATTGAATTTTTTTTGTGTAGAAGTGTCTCAACTGATCGCCCGATGTCACTTAGTAATTAAGGTCACTGTTACCTTGTATCCAGAGCACCTGATGCATTGAGGTATAAGTAGCTTGGCGGGGAACGAGCTCCAGTGAAGGCATACGCGCCATCATTTTCGCCATACACTCCTGGGGCGGGGTTCGCGTTGGAAATGATTCCTCCTCCAGGGTTACTGAACCCACTGGTATCCTTTGCTCCAGTGGACGAGTTCAAAGGGTAGCGCCCCACAGGATCTGGAAGCCCTACAATATAGACAAGGAGTTCAAAGGAATATAGGAAAAGTAAGAAAGTAATGATTTTTAGGACGTGTCCAATAGACCCTACACAACTCCATCAGTACTTCAATGAAACAAATATTCTGTTTGGAAATACGTTTTGCGCATTCCAATATCAACAGAGCAATTCAAGGCAAGTCAAAATGATTGGATAAGCATCTAGAAAGTGAGGTTTTTGCTGTATATTTAATAAAAGCGAAACTAATATCCTTTGCAAATTTGAGAGCAGTGTTAGGATTGTAAACTAAAGATATCGATATTCTTCCTCTCCACAACCAGCCTGGTCATATACAAAGCGGGTCTGTCTTAATGTCGGACCTTTTGAAATATTTTGTCTCTCCTGTTAAGAAAACATTCCAAAAATTGGTTAAGTTACCTCAGTGTCATACTCTAATTCAGGAAACATTTGCGTATTTAGAATCAAGTTTTTATTTGCCCTTTTACCTAACATATTGATTATTTTTAAATATTTCAATGTATTGCTAGGGGACCTCTAGAAACCACCAGGCCCCGGTTGTTCAAAGACTGGGTAACACTATCCACCGGATAAATCACTATCCAGTGGATAAATGTTAACAAAACAAACCACGCTATCCGCTGGGTAGTGATTTATTCAGTGGATAGCGTTATCCAGCCTTTGAACAACTAGGGCCAGGCTTATAGTTGAGGCCACCTCGTACATAACAATATGGTTACTTACAAAGTGCTACAGTGTGCGGCTTTGGTAGTTCAGTAATTATTAAGTGATAGGACAGTTTTTCTATCCGTTTTCGTCTGTCTTTGTAAACAGAACCTCTCCAAAATGGCGGCCGAAAATTCACAAAACGTTTAAATTAAAAATATATACCAGCACCAGAAAGACCACCTTTACTTTAGCAATCATGCAAAGTTTCAGCATTTCAGGTTTAATATCAGCTGAGAAAATGTAAGTTGAAAATTTAAAAATTTAGAGTAGACGTTTGTTTGTAAATCTTTCATTTTTCAACTTTGCAAGGTTACTAAAGTAAAGGTGTTCTTTCTAGTGCTGGTACACGTTTTTAATTTAACTTAACTTTAACTTTAACTTCTTTGAATTTTCGGCCGCCATTTGGAGAAGGGTCTATAAGAGTTTAGAGTGGCTCATTTTTCTGATCCGACCCCGAGTTTAACGCTTACGGTTCCCGCGAAACAAAAATCATTTCATTAGCGTTGTCATTATTTGTTTCCAATTTAACAACAGACAAACTACCACTCACGCACTCAGTAAACAATAGTTAAAAGGTAAGGCAACTTTAAACTTAAATGACAGAATATAAACAGTAAAGCACTGGCGTGTAATTAATATCTTTCTTTTCAGCAATATACAAGCGCATCGGCAGCATATGATCATGAAAACGAGAACTTAGAACTTTTAAATGGGAATTAAGGAATAGACTTGGCAACAATGTTATAAGACCACGATATTGATATTAACTCCTTTTAGTATAAACCGTGACCAAGGTGAAATTAGTTGATTCCAGGTAAGGGGTTTACAAAGGAAGTAAACAAAGTCAGTGCGCTGGTCCAAACAAACAAAATAATACACATAGCAATAACAAAACCCGTTTGGAAATGGATGACATAACAACTCAAAATCTCGACACTTTTACAGTTTTTTTCGTCTTACCTCGACAGGTGCCCAGGATTCCACAAAAGAGCAAAATAACCTTCAGCATCTTGAAGAATATTAAACAAAATACAAAACAAAAAGGACATCAATAAAGAGAAAAGACTTCGCATCTGTTAGCGTCGGTCTTATAAAATATTGAACAAAACAAATGGTTTCGGACCCCTATTATTATTGCATGGCTGTAAGTTGCGTATATTCATCGGCTGACCCATTATTGACTGAATAAATATGATAAGATAGATATGATTGCCGAGAATATTTCCAACATAATTTAATTCCCTCACCGAACTGGAAAATGCGCCAGAAATTTAAATGTTGTGCGCGACTAAATTAGACTAAGTGGTAAATAATTGTATGTTAAAGAAAGTGCGTGAAAATGCCATATGTTATCTTAGCAGCTGGGAATATCTATTTGTCAAGAAG
>JAHPZR010007422.1:22500-31743 GCA_019787425.1 Platygyra sinensis | reverse complement strand
CATTTGCGGTCCAATATGGCGATCATTTCCGGTCCGGGATCATTTACGGTTCAATTTGGGGATCATTTGCGGTCCGGGATCATTTGCGGTCCTGGGATCATTTGCGGACCCGCACAGATCGATTCATATAATAGAACTCTTTTTTGAAGTTTCCAATAAGATTACAACTTCTTTAGATCAGGTTCAAATTGTAGTTTTTAATAATTGAAAGTTAAAATCTTAAAGTGTTACTATGATAAAAAAAAAAATCACTTTTTCTTAAGATTTTAAAAGCGGGTTTGTTTGACACCTCACTGGCAAAATCGTAAGCTTCGAATTTTATCCAAAGGCAGTTTTCTTTGAGTGGAAGTTTAGGATTTCACGGTCCGCCATTGTTCACGTTCGAAACTGACCGATTGGACTGCAGAGGGCTGGATCGAGGATAAGATGAAGACTCACTGCCTTAAAGTTACAGCATGTAAAGGCAGCTTATTGTAAACGCAAAGGTCGAGTTTAAAAGTCTGAAAATTCGAAACTCCCGTGCTGCATATTAATTTAGGCGCGTGCACACGCATTGCATTTTTAAACTTACGAGTTTTTGACGTCATCTTATCCTCGATTCAGCTCTCTCAAGATTTGAAAGCTAGTAATGGCGGACCATTAATTAGAAAAATTTCAGTCAAAATAAGCAGGAAGGCGATAAGTATATAATTATGTATTGTAAATAATTCTTAGTGTAGGTGGTCATAGCAATAATACTAACAATAAAGAAAAAGAAACAATGATAAAAAAATTAAAAAAAAAAACAGAAAAACCTGGACATTTGCAAATTGTATTTGCCGAAGTTAGCTATGTAAACTAAACGATGTAAGTAGTGTTAGCTGTAATATTGTACTTTATACAATATTTAAGACAGTACGCGCATTCTCATTGGTCGATAGGTGTGTTTAGATGAGAGTATGCAAACACGGTTGCCACGTCACGCGTTCTGTATTTCCCCGGCACAATTTGAAACCATTTCAAAGCCGCAGTCTAACTCTCAAGTACAAATACTAACGAAATCAAATGAAGAAAACTTTCCCAAGTTTTGATTCGGGGATTGACCATCTCTTTCCCTCTGACCCGTGGAAAGGAAGCAAAAGAAAGAACAACAACGCGCTTTACATGCGTAGAATGTTAGTGAGCTAGACGACCTCGTCGAGGGAGCTCAAGCGAAGACAACAAAATATTATGCAACAAAATACGCAGTAAACGTTTTTCAAGGTAATTTTTGCATTTAATTACTACAATAAAATTCTCAAAATCACATTCTGTTTTTCAAAAAAGATTTACAATAAAATTAAACGCGAACTATATGCTACAGACTGCGAATGCGAATGCGAAATCTGTTCAAATCAAATTTTACACGGCCGATCGGTTGCCGTATTTTGGCTGTCAAATGTTCAAAAAATGACCATTAAAACTTGGAAGAATGTACCAGACAGCTCACCAGAATGATGGATTTAATGCCCTTCGACCTAACTGCATAAACTCAACCCTGCTTGCTTGTGCTATGATTCCAAACCAGCAAACTTTCACAAGGCACGATGAGCGATTCAACTTCTCAACCATCTTCTCGGGCAGTCAAATCGGGTAAGTTTGCGTTACTTTCAAGAGCAATCAAGCACAGTGATTTCATCTTGAAGTTCTTTCCTTACAGAGTCGTAAATCTTTTGAATATTTCTTCTGTTTTCACCGAACTTTAGGCATTTCTCCCAAAGATTTAAAAGGATTCAAAGCTGATATCGCTTTCATTTACACGGCGCTCACTTGCTCGCTGGCGATTTTGCGAGAAATTTTGACTTTTGTAACGCGAAATTTTATTGGTTCGTGCGTTATCAGATGTGCGTTTTGATTGGATAGTAAGAAAGATGATTGTCTAGAGCGTGTATTGGGAAAATCTTTTTGGATCAAGAAGTTCCCTTCATTTTCCGACTTAATTTTGAAAAATATTTTATAAAAACAATAGAAAACGTTTTTCCTGTGTTTGCATAACCTGATATAAACACTCGAGGGGTTGGGAGAATTCTCAACAGTTATGCAAACCCTTTACTTCGTCTCGGGTTTGTATAACTGTCTCGAATTCTCCCAACCCATCTCGTGTTTATATCAGGCTATGCAAACTCGGAAAACGTTTTCTATTGCTTAAGGACGTTCGCGCCCATTGCTACTGCGCATCTCTATTGCGCACGCTATTCATTGGCTATGCGCGTGCCACGTCATTTTCAAGCGCGCGCACCGAGTCGAAAACTCAACAAAATATAGAGCTAATGGCCTTTACGTTAACTTTGTGTGCGAATATTTTTGTTGGATGCTCGGTGACCGCCACTTTTTTTTCGGCAGATCACTTCCTTTTCTGATGTTTTCCATTATACTAAAAAACAAAAAAAATCTGTACGTGGGAAGTTTTAATTATTTCTCATATACTATTAAAATAGGGTCGAATTGGTACATGGATACAGGTGTGCGTAACTAAAAGTTGCATTTTTTAAGGCTAATTCTAGCTGATTTAATGGAGCATGTAGCAAAGATCTATCAAATAGACCTATATATGCTATGTTAAACACACATAACTTAGATATGATTTTTCAACTTAAATATATGCCGATAGTAATGAATCCGGGCAGAATCGCCTCAGTGGCTGGAAATCCTAGAAATGCTATGATCTGTGACGCGCCTTATCTTCAAAACGAGTTCGGTGACCCCCGATTTTTTTTACGTTTTTCATCTAATCTTATCATTTTCTACCTGCAGTCAAAGTTTTAAAAAAATCTGTACGTGGGAGGTTTTTGGGCGCGAACGTCCTTAAGTATCAGTAAGTATTGTGCTATAATATTACTATTTTCCGCTTTTTATTACGTTTATTTTTTCCTATGTAATATTGGGTTTGTAAACGAATAATAAAAAACTTTCTATCACAAAAAAAAAAACAGGAAGGCTTAAATTTCGGTCACTTAGTGAATGTTAAGGACGTTCGCGCCCATTGCTACTGCGCATCTCTAGTGCGCACGCTATTCATTGGTCACGCGCGTGCCACGTCATTTTCAAGCGCGCGCAGCGAGTCGAAAACTCAACGAAATATAGAGCTGATGACCTTTGCGTTAACTTTGTGTGCAAATACCTTTGCTGGATGCTCGGTGACCCCACTTTTTTTTCGGCAGATTACTACCTTTTCTGATTCTTGCCATTATACGAAAAAACAAAAATATCTGTACGTGGGAAGTTTTAATTATTTCTCATATACTATTCAATTAGGGTCGAATTGGTACATGGATACAGGTGTGCGTAACTTAGAAGTTGCATTTTTTAAGGCTAATTCTAGCTGATTTAATGGCATATGTAGCAAAGATCTATCAAATAGGCCTATATATGCTGTGTTAAACACACATAACTTAGATATGATTCTTCAACTTAAACATATGCCGATAGTAATGAATCGGGCAGAATCGCCTCGAATGTCTGGAAATACTAGAAATGCTATGGTCTGAGCTACGCCTTATCTTCAAAACGAGTTCGGTGACCCCCGATTTTTTTTACGTTTTTCAGTTAATCTTATCTTATCATTTTCTACCTGCAATCAAAGTTTTAAAATATCTGCACGTGGAAGGTTTTTGGGCGCGAACGTCCTTAAGTTACGTAGTTTTGAAATACAAAGAAAAAGTAAAAATAATTTTTGGTCGCAGTAGCACTTTAACTTAAAATTTAAACTATTTTAATGCATGTGAGTATCAGTATCATCCGAGCAGGTGACCAAGTTACAATGTCTTGGCTCAAAAGCTCACATTTTGCCGAGCGTGTGTTTATATACATTCATATTCATGTCGAACGACCTTTGAGCTTCAAGTTATAACATTTCGTTATTTTAACTCCTCGGTCATCCTTGATTACTACTTTAAATGGTTTTCCTAGAAAGTCGCCTTTTCGTAGCTCCAGCCGTGCTCTCTTTTAATTTATGCAGCTGATCGACAGGTGAATATTAAAAGGCTAGTGACATTCATGATTTTGTAAGCGTAACTCAACCACACAGAAAATAACTCTAGTTGAAAGAAAATGGAGCTAGATGAAAAATTAGGTGGCTCGAAGAACGTAGCCGAAATGTCACTCTGTAAATACGAGAGTGAATAAAGTTTATGTATATATGCCATTACTCATTATTCTATGCGGGTAGTTAGAGTATTAACAGTAGGAACATGTGATCAGATAGAGTCTCTATAAATAAACTTGTCTAACTTCTTTGTAAACCAACGACTGAATGGAAGTTTAATAATTGTCTAACGTCAGAGAAACATAAACTTTGGTAAACTACTGAACAAAAAAGGAATTTAAGTTACAGTTCTGTTTTTATTTTATGTTTTTCTATGGAAACTTCTCACAATTTTCTCTAAATTTAGCTTCATTTGCTTTCATGTTTGAGTAGCTGAGGAACTGCAAATCGAACATACTTGAAATAGAAATTTTAGCACAAACACATAATAGCTTATAAAGCATCTTATAATCCGAAAAGGAACATACTGGTAATATTCGGCAATACAATTCTGAAAATGGTTTAGCATATAAATGAGTTTGGCAGGTTAATGGAATTTTTACTCACTGTGGGCTAATTAAGACCTTTCAAAGCAATCATGCTAAGAGAACTCAACAAGTCTGTTCAACCTTTCAGCCGTGTTAGCTAATTATCAGTGCCAGGTGTTATGTAGACATTTCGATTACTCCAGATCTCTCCTGAAAAGTTCTACCATTACGTGTTTGAATGAAATAGAAAGGATGAAGTGAACACAGGCTCAATGGAATGAAAATTTTCCGCTCACAACTTTTGAAACATTTCAACACAGTATCTGTCGCCATTAAGGGGTATAGCGTAGGGTATTTAATTTTCTACGTTGAGTAGAGTCTTAGAAATGGTGGAGTAATTTCATTCACTTCGAAGTTTCTATTAAAATTCTATTAAAACAGCCTTAAGAGTATTCCATTGTGTTCAATGTATACATTTCTATTGTAAGAAGCCCATTGGCTTGTTATTATAAGCAGCGGTAAGAACACTAGGATAAAAGAAAGCGCGTTTATCAATTATTCACATTTGCTGAGATCAGGCGCTATAAATTTACCAAGGTGACTCACAATTTCTATCCCGAAACTTGAATTACTTGATTGGCTTTTAAAACGTAAGGGTGAGTATTTTTATAACATTACTTATTCTTAACTTTTTGTTGTTAAAATTGCTCAACATTTCTTTGGTTTAACAAAACTAAGCCAAGTAGTAAAGCAGTAAATATTTAAACAGTTGGAACTTTTTTCTTAATACTTGTTTTTTGCCGTTTTATTCATTCATTTTTCAAGGCGATTAGAAACATAACATTCGAGACGATATAACTCCGGTGTAAAATAATATCGTATATCGACGAAAAATAACGCCGGAAATAAAACAGGCTTTTTAGACTTCCCTTCTACGTTTTCTTGTTCAACGTCTGATTCACCACGTCGTGGGTCATTGTTGTTTTCTCATGGTTTGGACTGAGATAATACAAAAAGTCTTATCACACGTTGAGAATCCTAAATAACTCCCGCGTCATTGTTATATTGTTTGCGCATCTGTTTGTGATACGTCTGTTTGTGAAGTTAAAGGGGTGAAATTAAAAAAAAAGCTGGTGTTAGGGACTTGAAACTCCAATACTGTGAGTCTACTTTCACTATCTGTAGCTAAGATAAGACGTTATTGGCAACAAATAACACATCCTAAATGCGACGACATTTTAATTATTTTTAGCAACATCAAGTTCACAATGAGTTTGAAGTTCTTCGCCTTCCTTTCGCTTGCAATACTTGTTTCTTTTACTGTGGCTCTGCCATACCACAAAGCAAACTTTGCCACAACGCTTGGGGAAAGCGGTCATTTTGAAGGTAAGCCATTTTACAAGTATTTCAATTTTACTAAAGCAGCCATAAACAGGTGTTTAAAAATTAGTGCCAAAACAAATGTTCGGAGTGAAGGCGGTTTGAGGCATTGGTATCCGGACGAAACTGATGCTTTAACACATACCTTTTCTATACCGAATATGATATTTTGGAAACCATTCTTTCGCGTCAAAGACACGGGTAAAGGTAGTGTTTTCCGCAAGACATTGTCAGCCATCATTGCGCAAACAATAGTGCCAAAAAACTGAGAATATCTATAGTGCTCAATGATAGGTAGGTGGAAATGTACTCTGACAGAGTTTATAGCTGAAGATTTTGCACATTTGGACGACGTCTTCTTTTCGTATTTGTTTATCGAAGCAATTATAAAGAATAATTATAAGATGTTGGCCCTGTTTTACGTCAATGAGTAGAAAAGCCACAAGTTAATTTTCAGTAGACGTATTTACTTTTTTGCGACAAACGTCCCCAGATCGAGCATCATTATTTTTGTAATAACCATCAGCCATGCACAAGAAGAAAAGTGAATTGTCGCTTAAAATCTTCCATTTAATTATCAGGCATACCTTTTTTTATTTAAGTTCGCCGGCTCGTATTCCGCGTTCTCCCTGAGAGTTCTGCATTGTTTTCTTTTTGTTTTGTTTTGTTTTGTTTTCATGAAAGATCGTAGAAAAATCGAATAATTTTATCCATGAATCCTAATGAATTTGCATAAACTCGACTCGAACTCTTTAAGCGAGACATGTTTGTAATTAATTATAGATTTAGTTTATTTGATGGGAAGCGTAGCCAACCCACCTGACGAAAATATGTGAAAAATTAAGAATCTTAACTACCCTAACACGAATATTTCTTGGTGTTCTTTGTAGATAACAACAGTAAATAGAAACAGTTTTACAGCCATTTGCAGCCCTGCGCAAGAGAACGCATTTGAGCGCTTAGCATAAATTATACCTTCCTTGGCAGACGATATCATTCCATCATTAAACGTTTTGGTAATTTCACAAAAACACGGATGAAACAACCACAAAGGAACCTTTCTGAAAATGATCACCGTAACTACGTCACTTTCTATACTTCGCTAAAACATTCTTTGATTTCATTTCATTACGAAAACAGCACTAACAATAGATTTTGGCTATCCGATATCAGGATGTGACAACAAGTTTCCAACCACAATTTCTTTCTACCGCTTTGATTATTTTGATATTTTTGAAGCCCGTCATATTTGACAGAACTCCTTTGAAGACTTCGTGAAAAATCTTTCTTCGAAAGTCGTTTAAAACATGATCACTTTGGTTAAAAACTTCTTGATATTTTTTTTCTGTAAGTCAAAACATTTCCGCCGGCACGTTCAGTGTGTTTCACACAATTATTTGATTTCTTGAAATTGAGATGTGATCATCGAAGCTGCAATCGTAATTTAAGCAATTGAAAATTTTACCTCGAAAAAAATTTTCTGGGCTTCAACGGGATTCGAAGGCTTGGCCTCTGCGTTAGCGCTGCAGTGCTCTACCATCCGAGCTACGAAGACCCACGTGTTGGAAAGGTAAAAACAAAAGGGAAAGTCTGCATACGAGCCAAGTGGCCCATTAGGCCGGAGCTTATCCCGGTTTCTGTAGCATTAAGCGACTGAGAGTATCTCTACTCCCCCCTGGATGGAATGCTAGTCCATCGCAGGGTTACCCCCCCAACATTAGATTCGCCGGTACCCATTTATACACCTGGGTGGAGAGGGGCACTGTGAGAGTAAAGTGTCTTGCCCAAGAACACAACACAATGTCTCCGGCCAGGGCTCGAGCCCGGACCGCTCGATCCGGAGACGAGCGCACCAACCATGAGGCCACTGCGCCTCCCTCCACGTGTTGGAAGCCGACCAATTAATCGAGTTCATCTTTACCCGTGACAGGAACGAGACGTGAAATGAAGTATATTTGAACTGCGGGAATACAGATGAAATTGAGATGTGATCATTGCAGCTGTAATCGCAGTATAAGCAATTGCAAATATTAGCCCGAGATTTTTTTAGGTCTTCAACTGGTTTCGAACCCATGGCCTCAGCGCTTTCGCGTCAGTGCTCCACCAACTGTGCTATGAAGACCCATATGTTGGGAGGTGACCATTTTATCGAGTTAATGTTTACTCAGTTTCATCTTTATTCTGCGGTGAAATTGTGTAAACATATACTCGATAAAATGGTCACCTCCCAACATATGGGTCTTCATAGCACAGTTGGTGGAGCACTGACGCGCAAACGCTGAGGCCATGGGTTCAAATTCCGTTGAAGACCTGAAAAAAAAAATTCGGGCTAATATTTGCAATTGCTTATATTGCGTTTACTGATCACATTTCTTCATTTAACGTTTCATTCCTGTCACAGGTAAAGATGGACTCGATAAATTAATTGGTCTAGCTGCTCCCAACATCTGGTTCTTCATAGAACAGTTGGTTGGACAATGCAGCGCTAACGTAGAGGCCATGCGTGCAATGATCTCATCTCAATTTCAAGAAATTAAATAATCGTGTGAAACACATTGAACGAGCGAAACTGTTTTGAACTTACGGGAGAGAAAATATCAAGAAGTTTTTAACCGAAGTGATCATGCTTTTAACGGCTTTCGAGTGAGGATTATTCACGAAGTACAGTTGATATAACGGTCTGCAAAAATATCGAAATAATCAAACGTACAAAGAAATTGTACTTTGAAACTTGCTGTCACATCCTGATATGGGATAGCCAAAATCTATTGTTAGTGCTTTTTCAAAAGGTTCTTTTGTGGTCGGTTCATCCCTTTTTTTGTGAAATTACCAAAACGTTTAAATATGGAACCATCTGTCAGGCAAGGTACAATATATGCTAATCACTCAGCGTTCTCTTCCTCAGCACTGCAAATGGCTGGAAAACTGCTTTCACTGTTGTTATCTACAAAAAAACACGAAGAAATGTTCCTCTTCAGGATAGTTAAGATTCTTTATTTTTCACATATTTCCATCAAGTGCGTTGGCTACGCTCCCATCAAATAAACTATATCTATGAATAATTACAAACATGTCTCCCTTAAAGAACTTGAGTCGAGTTTATGCAAATTCATTGGGATGAATTGACTTCATTTTCACGTCTCATTCCTGTCACGGGTAAAGATGAACTCGATATATTGGTCTGTTCCCAACATATGGGTCTTTATAGCTCAGTTGGTAGAGCATTACAGCGCTAACGAAGAGGCCATGCTTTCGAATCCCGCTGAAGCCCCTTTAATTCTTTTTTGCAACTGCTTAAATTGCGATTATAGCTGCCATGATCACATCTCAATT
>JAHPZR010007422.1:5000-15000 GCA_019787425.1 Platygyra sinensis | reverse complement strand
AAAACTTCTTGATATTTTCTCTCCCGTAAGTTCAAAACAGTTTCGCTCGTTCAATGTGTTTCACACGATTATTTAATTTCTTGAAATTGAGATGAGATCATTGCACGCATGGCCTCTACGTTAGCGCTGCATTGTCCAACCAACTGTTCTATGAAGAACCAGATGTTGGGAGCAGCTAGACCAATTAATTTATCGAGTCCATCTTTACCTGTGACAGGAATGAAACGTTAAATGAAGAAATGTGATCAGTAAACGCAATATAAGCAATTGCAAATATTAGCCCGAATTTTTTTTTTCAGGTCTTCAACGGAATTTGAACCCATGGCCTCAGCGTTTGCGCGTCAGTGCTCCACCAACTGTGCTATGAAGACCCATATGTTGGGAGGTGACCATTTTATCGAGTATATGTTTACACAATTTCACCGCAGAATAAAGATGAAACTGAGTAAACATTAACTCGATAAAATGGTCACCTCCCAACATATGGGTCTTCATAGCACAGTTGGTGGAGCACTGACGCGAAAGCGCTGAGGCCATGGGTTCGAAACCAGTTGAAGACCTAAAAAAATCTCGGGCTAATATTTGCAATTGCTTATACTGCGATTACAGCTGCAATGATCACATCTCAATTTCATCTGTATTCCCGCAGTTCAAATATACTTCATTTCACGTCTCGTTCCTGTCACGGGTAAAGATGAACTCGATTAATTGGTCGGCTTCCAACACGTGGAGGGAGGCGCAGTGGCCTCATGGTTGGTGCGCTCGTCTCCGGATCGAGCGGTCCGGGCTCGAGCCCTGGCCGGAGACATTGTGTTGTGTTCTTGGGCAAGACACTTTACTCTCACAGTGCCCCTCTCCACCCAGGTGTATAAATGGGTACCGGCGAATCTAATGTTGGGGGGGTAACCCTGCGATGGACTAGCATTCCATCCAGGGGGGAGTAGAGATACTCTCAGTCGCTTAATGCTACAGAAACCGGGATAAGCTCCGGCCTAATGGGCCACTTGGCTCGTATGCAGACTTTCCCTTTTGTTTTTACCTTTCCAACACGTGGGTCTTCGTAGCTCGGATGGTAGAGC
Source organism: Platygyra sinensis (assembly GCA_019787425.1). Classification (NCBI taxonomy): domain Eukaryota; kingdom Metazoa; phylum Cnidaria; class Anthozoa; order Scleractinia; family Merulinidae; genus Platygyra; species Platygyra sinensis. The sequence goes on along the minus strand of JAHPZR010007422.1, from coordinate 13,921 downwards.
ACTGCAGCGCTAACGCAGAGGCCAAGCCTTCGAATCCCGTTGAAGCCCAGAAAATTTTTTTCGAGGTAAAATTTTCAATTGCTTAAATTACGATTGCAGCTTCGATGATCACATCTCAATTTCAAGAAATCAAATAATTGTGTGAAACACACTGAACGTGCCGGCGGAAATGTTTTGACTTACAGAAAAAAAATATCAAGAAGTTTTTAACCAAAGTGATCATGTTTTAAACGACTTTCGAAGAAAGATTTTTCACGAAGTCTTCAAAGGAGTTCTGTCAAATATGACGGGCTTCAAAAATATCAAAATAATCAAAGCGGTAGAAAGAAATTGTGGTTGGAAACTTGTTGTCACATCCTGATATCGGATAGCCAAAATCTATTGTTAGTGCTGTTTTCGTAATGAAATGAAATCAAAGAATGTTTTAGCGAAGTATAGAAAGTGACGTAGTTACGGTGATCATTTTCAGAAAGGTTCCTTTGTGGTTGTTTCATCCGTGTTTTTGTGAAATTACCAAAACGTTTAATGATGGAATGATATCGTCTGCCAAGGAAGGTATAATTTATGCTAAGCGCTCAAATGCGTTCTCTTGCGCAGGGCTGCAAATGGCTGTAAAACTGTTTCTATTTACTGTTGTTATCTACAAAGAACACCAAGAAATATTCGTGTTAGGGTAGTTAAGATTCTTAATTTTTCACATATTTTCGTCAGGTGGGTTGGCTACGCTTCCCATCAAATAAACTAAATCTATAATTAATTACAAACATGTCTCGCTTAAAGAGTTCGAGTCGAGTTTATGCAAATTCATTAGGATTCATGGATAAAATTATTCGATTTTTCTACGATCTTTCATGAAAACAAAACAAAACAAAACAAAAAGAAAACAATGCAGAACTCTCAGGGAGAACGCGGAATACGAGCCGGCGAACTTAAATAAAAAAAGGTATGCCTGATAATTAAATGGAAGGTTTTAAGCGACAATTCACTTTTCTTCTTGTGCATGGCTGATGGTTATTACAAAAATAATGATGCTCGATCTGGGGACGTTTGTCGCAAAAAAGTAAATACGTCTACTGAAAATTAACTTGTGGCTTTTCTACTCATTGACGTAAAACAGGGCCAACATCTTATAATTATTCTTTATAATTGCTTCGATAAACAAATACGAAAAGAAGACGTCGTCCAAATGTGCAAAATCTTCAGCTATAAACTCTGTCAGAGTACATTTCCACCTACCTATCATTGAGCACTATAGATATTCTCAGTTTTTTGGCACTATTGTTTGCGCAATGATGGCTGACAATGTCTTGCGGAAAACACTACCTTTACCCGTGTCTTTGACGCGAAAGAATGGTTTCCAAAATATCATATTCGGTATAGAAAAGGTATGTGTTAAAGCATCAGTTTCGTCCGGATACCAATGCCTCAAACCGCCTTCACTCCGAACATTTGTTTTGGCACTAATTTTTAAACACCTGTTTATGGCTGCTTTAGTAAAATTGAAATACTTGTAAAATGGCTTACCTTCAAAATGACCGCTTTCCCCAAGCGTTGTGGCAAAGTTTGCTTTGTGGTATGGCAGAGCCACAGTAAAAGAAACAAGTATTGCAAGCGAAAGGAAGGCGAAGAACTTCAAACTCATTGTGAACTTGATGTTGCTAAAAATAATTAAAATGTCGTCGCATTTAGGATGTGTTATTTGTTGCCAATAACGTCTTATCTTAGCTACAGATAGTGAAAGTAGACTCACAGTATTGGAGTTTCAAGTCCCTAACACCAGCTTTTTTTTTAATTTCACCCCTTTAACTTCACAAACAGACGTATCACAAACAGATGCGCAAACAATATAACAATGACGCGGGAGTTATTTAGGATTCTCAACGTGTGATAAGACTTTTTGTATTATCTCAGTCCAAACCATGAGAAAACAACAATGACCCACGACGTGGTGAATCAGACGTTGAACAAGAAAACGTAGAAGGGAAGTCTAAAAAGCCTGTTTTATTTCCGGCGTTATTTTTCGTCGATATACGATATTATTTTACACCGGAGTTATATCGTCTCGAATGTTATGTTTCTAATCGCCTTGAAAAATGAATGAATAAAACGGCAAAAAACAAGTATTAAGAAAAAAGTTCCAACTGTTTAAATATTTACTGCTTTACTACTTGGCTTAGTTTTGTTAAACCAAAGAAATGTTGAGCAATTTTAACAACAAAAAGTTAAGAATAAGTAATGTTATAAAAATACTCACCCTTACGTTTTAAAAGCCAATCAAGTAATTCAAGTTTCGGGATAGAAATTGTGAGTCACCTTGGTAAATTTATAGCGCCTGATCTCAGCAAATGTGAATAATTGATAAACGCGCTTTCTTTTATCCTAGTGTTCTTACCGCTGCTTATAATAACAAGCCAATGGGCTTCTTACAATAGAAATGTATACATTGAACACAATGGAATACTCTTAAGGCTGTTTTAATAGAATTTTAATAGAAACTTCGAAGTGAATGAAATTACTCCACCATTTCTAAGACTCTACTCAACGTAGAAAATTAAATACCCTACGCTATACCCCTTAATGGCGACAGATACTGTGTTGAAATGTTTCAAAAGTTGTGAGCGGAAAATTTTCATTCCATTGAGCCTGTGTTCACTTCATCCTTTCTATTTCATTCAAACACGTAATGGTAGAACTTTTCAGGAGAGATCTGGAGTAATCGAAATGTCTACATAACACCTGGCACTGATAATTAGCTAACACGGCTGAAAGGTTGAACAGACTTGTTGAGTTCTCTTAGCATGATTGCTTTGAAAGGTCTTAATTAGCCCACAGTGAGTAAAAATTCCATTAACCTGCCAAACTCATTTATATGCTAAACCATTTTCAGAATTGTATTGCCGAATATTACCAGTATGTTCCTTTTCGGATTATAAGATGCTTTATAAGCTATTATGTGTTTGTGCTAAAATTTCTATTTCAAGTATGTTCGATTTGCAGTTCCTCAGCTACTCAAACATGAAAGCAAATGAAGCTAAATTTAGAGAAAATTGTGAGAAGTTTCCATAGAAAAACATAAAATAAAAACAGAACTGTAACTTAAATTCCTTTTTTGTTCAGTAGTTTACCAAAGTTTATGTTTCTCTGACGTTAGACAATTATTAAACTTCCATTCAGTCGTTGGTTTACAAAGAAGTTAGACAAGTTTATTTATAGAGACTCTATCTGATCACATATTCCTACTGTTAATACTCTAACTACCCGCATAGAATAATGAGTAATGGCATATATACATAAACTTTATTCACTCTCGTATTTACAGAGTGACATTTCGGCTACGTTCTTCGAGCCACCTAATTTTTCATCTAGCTCCATTTTCTTTCAACTAGAGTTATTTTCTGTGTGGTTGAGTTACGCTTACAAAATCATGAATGTCACTAGCCTTTTAATATTCACCTGTCGATCAGCTGCATAAATTAAAAGAGAGCACGGCTGGAGCTACGAAAAGGCGACTTTCTAGGAAAACCATTTAAAGTAGTAATCAAGGATGACCGAGGAGTTAAAATAACGAAATGTTATAACTTGAAGCTCAAGGTCGTTCGACATGAATATGAATGTATATAAACACACGCTCGGCAAAATGTGAGCTTTTGAGCCAAGACATTGTAACTTGGTCACCTGCTCGGATGATACTGATACTCACATGCATTAAAATAGTTTAAATTTTAAGTTAAAGTGCTACTGCGACCAAAAATTATTTTTACTTTTTCTTTGTATTTCAAAACTACGTAACTTAAGGACGTTCGCGCCCAAAAACCTTCCACGTGCAGATATTTTAAAACTTTGATTGCAGGTAGAAAATGATAAGATAAGATTAACTGAAAAACGTAAAAAAAATCGGGGGTCACCGAACTCGTTTTGAAGATAAGGCGTAGCTCAGACCATAGCATTTCTAGTATTTCCAGACATTCGAGGCGATTCTGCCCGATTCATTACTATCGGCATATGTTTAAGTTGAAGAATCATATCTAAGTTATGTGTGTTTAACACAGCATATATAGGCCTATTTGATAGATCTTTGCTACATATGCCATTAAATCAGCTAGAATTAGCCTTAAAAAATGCAACTTCTAAGTTACGCACACCTGTATCCATGTACCAATTCGACCCTAATTGAATAGTATATGAGAAATAATTAAAACTTCCCACGTACAGATATTTTTGTTTTTTCGTATAATGGCAAGAATCAGAAAAGGTAGTAATCTGCCGAAAAAAAAGTGGGGTCACCGAGCATCCAGCAAAGGTATTTGCACACAAAGTTAACGCAAAGGTCATCAGCTCTATATTTCGTTGAGTTTTCGACTCGCTGCGCGCGCTTGAAAATGACGTGGCACGCGCGTGACCAATGAATAGCGTGCGCACTAGAGATGCGCAGTAGCAATGGGCGCGAACGTCCTTAACATTCACTAAGTGACCGAAATTTAAGCCTTCCTGTTTTTTTTTTTGTGATAGAAAGTTTTTTATTATTCGTTTACAAACCCAATATTACATAGGAAAAAATAAACGTAATAAAAAGCGGAAAATAGTAATATTATAGCACAATACTTACTGATACTTAAGGACGTTCGCGCCCAAAAACCTCCCACGTACAGATTTTTTTAAAACTTTGACTGCAGGTAGAAAATGATAAGATTAGATGAAAAACGTAAAAAAAATCGGGGGTCACCGAACTCGTTTTGAAGATAAGGCGCGTCACAGATCATAGCATTTCTAGGATTTCCAGCCACTGAGGCGATTCTGCCCGGATTCATTACTATCGGCATATATTTAAGTTGAAAAATCATATCTAAGTTATGTGTGTTTAACATAGCATATATAGGTCTATTTGATAGATCTTTGCTACATGCTCCATTAAATCAGCTAGAATTAGCCTTAAAAAATGCAACTTTTAGTTACGCACACCTGTATCCATGTACCAATTCGACCCTATTTTAATAGTATATGAGAAATAATTAAAACTTCCCACGTACAGATTTTTTTTGTTTTTTAGTATAATGGAAAACATCAGAAAAGGAAGTGATCTGCCGAAAAAAAAGTGGCGGTCACCGAGCATCCAACAAAAATATTCGCACACAAAGTTAACGTAAAGGCCATTAGCTCTATATTTTGTTGAGTTTTCGACTCGGTGCGCGCGCTTGAAAATGACGTGGCACGCGCATAGCCAATGAATAGCGTGCGCAATAGAGATGCGCAGTAGCAATGGGCGCGAACGTCCTTAAGCAATAGAAAACGTTTTCCGAGTTTGCATAGCCTGATATAAACACGAGATGGGTTGGGAGAATTCGAGACAGTTATACAAACCCGAGACGAAGTAAAGGGTTTGCATAACTGTTGAGAATTCTCCCAACCCCTCGAGTGTTTATATCAGGTTATGCAAACACAGGAAAAACGTTTTCTATTGTTTTTATAAAATATTTTTCAAAATTAAGTCGGAAAATGAAGGGAACTTCTTGATCCAAAAAGATTTTCCCAATACACGCTCTAGACAATCATCTTTCTTACTATCCAATCAAAACGCACATCTGATAACGCACGAACCAATAAAATTTCGCGTTACAAAAGTCAAAATTTCTGGCAAAATCGCCAGCGAGCAAGTGAGCGCCGTGTAAATGAAAGCGATATCAGCTTTGAATCCTTTTAAATCTTTGGGAGAAATGCCTAAAGTTCGGTGAAAACAGAAGAAATATTCAAAAGATTTACGACTCTGTAAGGAAAGAACTTCAAGATGAAATCACTGTGCTTGATTGCTCTTGAAAGTAACGCAAACTTACCCGATTTGAATGCCCGAGAAGATGGTTGAGAAGTTGAATCGCTCATCGTGCCTTGTGAAAGTTTGCTGGTTTGGAATCATAGCACAAGCAAGCAGGGTTGAGTTTATGCAGTTAGGTCGAAGGGCATTAAATCCATCATTCTGGTGAGCTGTCTGGTACATTCTTCCAAGTTTTAATGGTCATTTTTTGAACATTTGACAGCCAAAATACGGCAACCGATCGGCCGTGTAAAATTTGATTTGAACAGATTTCGCATTCGCATTCGCAGTCTGTAGCATATAGTTCGCGTTTAATTTTATTGTAAATCTTTTTTGAAAAACAGAATGTGATTTTGAGAATTTTATTGTAGTAATTAAATGCAAAAATTACCTTGAAAAACGTTTACTGCGTATTTTGTTGCATAATATTTTGTTGTCTTCGCTTGAGCTCCCTCGACGAGGTCGTCTAGCTCACTAACATTCTACGCATGTGAAGCGCGTTGTTGTTCTTTCTTTTGCTTCCTTTCCACGGGTCAGAGGGAAAGAGATGGTCAATACCCGAATCAAAACTTGGGAAAGTTTTCTTCATTTGATTTCGTTAGTATTTGTACTTGAGAGTTAGACTGCGGCTTTGAAATGGTTTCAAATTGTGCCGGGGAAATACAGAACGCGTGACGTGGCAACCGTGTTTGCATACTCTCATCTAAACACACCTATCGACCAATGAGAATGCGCGTACTGTCTTAAATATTGTATGAAGTACAATATTACAGCTAACACTACTTACATCGTTTAGTTTACATAGCTAACTTCGGCAAATACAATTTGCAAATGTCCAGGTTTTTCTGTTTTTTTTTTTTATTTTTTTATCATTGTTTCTTTTTCTTTATTGTTAGTATTATTGCTATGACCACCTACACTAAGAATTATTTACAATACATAATTATATACTTATCGCCTTCCTGCTTATTTTGACTGAAATTTTTCTAATTAATGGTCCGCCATTACTAGCTTTCAAATCTTGAGAGAGCTGAATCGAGGATAAGATGACGTCAAAAACTCGTAAGTTTAAAAATGCAATGCGTGTGCACGCGCCTAAATTAATATGCAGCACGGGAGTTTCGAATTTTCAGACTTTTAAACTCGACCTTTGCGTTTACAATAAGCTGCGTTTACATGCTGTAACTTTAAGGCAGTGAGTCTTCATCTTATCCTCGATCCAGCCCTCTGCAGTCCAATCGGTCAGTTTCGAACGTGAACAATGGCGGACCGTGAAATCCTAAACTTCCACTCAAAGAAAACTGCCTTTGGATAAAATTCGAAGCTTACGATTTTGCCAGTGAGGTGTCAAACAAACCCGCTTTTAAAATCTTAAGAAAAAAGTGATTTTTTTTTTATCATAGTAACACTTTAAGATTTTAACTACAATTTGAACCTGATCTAAAGAAGTTGTAATCTTATTGGAAACTTCAAAAAAGAGTTCTATTATATGAATCGATCTGTGCGGGTCCGCAAATGATCCCAGGACCGCAAATGATCCCGGACCGCAAATGATCCCCAAATTGAACCGTAAATGATCCCGGACCGGAAATGATCGCCATATTGGACCGCAAATGATCCCGATCAAAAAATAAGGAATGGCATGGATTTATGTCCGAGGAAGGTGATAACACATAGAAACTAAAACAACATGTTATAACATTAAAAAAATATATTCCATAGGTGTTGCTTTGTTCTTCGAAGGGCAGCCACTGGAAAAAGCTAAGAAAATGTGATGTATGTTATAGAAGATAACTATTAGTATAAGACACTTCTCCAAGTTTTGGGCCTGTGCGTGTCCGCAAACTTCTAGCCTCTTCCAGTCGTTCAGTTAGTCAGGGCGCAGTGGAGAAAACAGCGCGCGAAAAAATAAAAAAAAGCGCGGCGAGAGGAAGCGAGGGAACGCCTGTGGGCAAACTTTACAAAAGGTCATTCCGCCCACTTATAGACCGCCTACAGAGACCCGTAACATGACCGCCAGCTTGTGGTTTTCAGTTGTCAACCTTTCTTTGAAACATGCTCACGGAATATTTCAAACTTTGTCGCTCGAAACGCAAGCCAACACTGAGAGACTTCAAAACATATTTTGCAATACAAATTAGACTAAACAAAGCATAAACACCGCATGGCAATCACAGAGGTGTCAAACTCTGCAAAGCAAAAGGTCAATATATCGAAAACAGAACGACGAAATTATGTACGGATGTCACAAACCGTTTTTACAGATATTTACTGACACAATCTCGCACTTTCCATTTCTTCTCGTTTTCTTAGTCGATACCCATTGCCGTTGCTGCGACTCCGATTGTGTTCAACTGTTCAACTTGGTCTTTCATTATGGCCTCGAGAGCTAGACAAGCCATTATGATCGTGAAGACGGCGCCGGCTTCTCCATTCATCAGAGACATTACTCGTGGAAAGAGTTGATATATTAAATTTTTTCAAAACCAGTGGGAAGGATTGCAAAGGAATCTTCCATTTACCATATATTTTTATGCAATCTTTCTTTTCTTCGCGAAGACACTTCACTTGGGGAAATCTTTTAGCTTATTGTTGTTTATAACAGATTTGAACACCGCGTTACTTGTTGAAAGGTCTCTGACCACCGCAATATCGTATATCTCATCTGCGTCAGTAATGCTCGAGTGTTGACAAAATCTGTCAAAATTAACCAATCAGAGGGTATTCCAGATCCTGGTATACCGGAACGACCGTTTGTTAAGTTTGCCCACAGGCGTTCCCTTGCTTCCTCTCGCCGCGCTTTTTTATTTTTTCGCGCGCTGTTTTCTGCACTGCGCCCTGACTAACTGAACGCCTGGAAGAGGCTACCAAACTTCTGATATGCGTCGTAAATGTTTCCCAGAAATTTACAGGGCCCAGTATGAAAACGCCATGTTCGTGGACAACCGTGTACAGCAGCATGGCGGCCGAAATATAACGCAAACATCTGGACCTTACTTTGGCTATTTGGGTGTCTGGTTGTCAGTACTAAACAAACAAGCATTTACATAAGCACTTTTTCTAATGCTCTAACTTCTAAAAAGGCTCAAAATCATGAGATAAGGATATATTTTTT
>JAHPZR010007422.1:0-2500 GCA_019787425.1 Platygyra sinensis | reverse complement strand
TTTTCTGATGGGGAATTGCCTCTTGCGAAAATGTGTTGTATGAGGCGAAAAACAAGGGACAAGTATGTTTGCCGCCGACAAATTATCTCTCGTAACGCAGAAATGGCCAGGGTAGCGAACGTCAAGCGTGGAAATTTCGTCAGCGAATATCACTGGCATATATTAAGGACCACGAACAATATTCACCCCTACCCTTTACCTAACCAGCAAAGCTATTTCAAGTCTTCGATGAGGCGGGGAAAAGCATGCCTTAGTATCGACCCGGAACGTGGTGGTTCACCAGGTTACCGGCGAAGTTGTTTTAAAGAAAGGAGAGGCAACCTATCTCCCAGAATACAAGAAGAAGGAGGGGGTAATAATACTTAAGGAGGGGGTAATAATACTTAAGCTGCCATATGGTTATAAAGTTTATACTACAATGTGAACGCTTATGCTATTCATAAGTATGTGTAAAACTGGAACTGTTATTTTTATTATAATTTTTTTTTCTTAAATTATAGACCAGCCTAGAAACTCCACCCATGTGACACCCATGTGTGCTTCACCAATCACAACAAATGATGTATGCATTGCAATCAAATTGGTAGCCAGGCAATTACCGGCAACCAAGTGAAGCATATCCCTGAAGATTACATTAATGAATTGATTATTTGAATGTTGAATCCCCTAATCGCTTCAAGAATGCAATAGTGAATTGATTATTGAAATGTTGAACTCCCTAGTCATTTCAAGAATCAATATTTTATTTAAATGGATTTTTTTTGACACTAAATCCATTAGCCATACCCTTGCAAGTACTAGTGATTTCAGTATTCCAGTAATCATTCATTATTGCATTCTTGAAATAACTAGCAGGTTCAATATAATAAAAATAGTAATAAATAATAAATAGATTTATATACTATAATGTGATCAATATACTATAATATAATTACAGGTCAACGCACTCATTGCTCGTGAATTATCGGGATTTACCTGCACGACTTCACTAACAACGAACGAGAAATTTCAATACCGCACGAGGCCGCCAGGTGCGGCATTGAAAATTTCGAGTTCATTGTTAGTGAAGGGGTGCAGGTAAATCCCAATAATTCACGAGCAATGAGTGCGTTAACATTTTTATTATTCAAATTGTTTAATACACTGCAAATAAAAATGGTCAAACTTTAAGTCAGCCAAAGCCATGGTGTAATGACAGTGGTGTATTGAATTTACACCACGGCTATTACACCACGTTAATGACGTCAAGGCGGTTGCTTCATCATAACCAAGTGTCACGTGGCACAAATCCACCAATAAGAAAATCGAAATTCGGACTGTGTATTAAATTTGAATAATAATTTACTATAATGTGATCAATATACTTTAATGTGAATCAATCAATTCGTAAATGTAATCTTGAGCGGTACCCTTCACTCGGTTTGACTGTATACAACAGGTACAGTTAAAAAATATATATAAATAACTATAAAAACATAAGCTTACTGCATACCCGCTCTCGTAAGGTCAATCATCTGCAAGAACTTACTACTGCACAATCAACGAAAGTGAAAAACAGTCAGGTCGTATGCTTAAAATTTTAACAGGGCTATTAATGTTATACATGTTCAGCTGTACATGTAATGCGGCACCTGCAAGCCAAGAACTGTACAACAAGTAGAAAACAATGTAAAACAATTTTATTATTATTATTATTATTATTATTATTATTGATTTTTTTTTTACTTATTTTGAATCTCTTCCTCATTTTTAGTCATATTAAAAACGATCATGTAGTTTCCATTTTGCTCTTTTACAGTGTAACGAACTCAGCCGGGGCCACCCAACGTTTTTCAGCCAATCACAAGACGAGTTCAGAACAAAAGAATCGGAGTTCGTCCATTTCGGACTGACTGGGAATTGATACGAAAGGCAATGTGAAAGTAGATTGCGACGCTTCTATTTACGACGAAATGTTGTTCATTTTCATCACCGGAAAGGGAAATAAATATTTTCTGAATGGCGGCCCAAAAATTTGACAACATGCAGGCCCAAAAATAAATATATTTCCAAAACAAATGTGGTCCTCCATTGCTAAAGACGAATTCAACGCAAATATGTTTACCGAATAGCAGCCTGGAAGAGTTCAGCAAATATATTTACCGTAAACCCGTGGACCGGGAATTATGGAAACGAAATGTACTAGACACAGTTATATTTATCGAATGACGGCCGAGAACCTCCAGGATGACAGAGTTAAGGTGATTCCTCAGAAATAAAAGTTACTGATGAATTCTTTTAAAACTTTCCCTGAATGTTCTCTACCAAGCACTGTTTCGAAAAAAACATGCAATAATAAAGATAGGTCACCATTCTCGTTTAAGAGATGTGATGGGCCAATCTTACCTCATTTGTGCCTGTCACTCGCACGCGCGTTATTCATCGGTCCACGTTACATTTTGCGGTAGCTCGAAACATACTCAATACTCGGGAAAAAACTTGACAGGTAGAAAGCGTCGAG
>JAHPZR010007421.1:0-13352 GCA_019787425.1 Platygyra sinensis | reverse complement strand
TCATCACTGACAGTCGATGAGGGTCTTTATATCATGATGTGATATGCTTTGTTAATTGTTGGAACACTCCGACCAAAAACTGTCCTTTCCTCTCTTCTTGGGAAAAGAAGGAATCGCGGTTGGGATTTCTCCCTTTTCCACCCTTACATTTTGGGTGCAACGCCTATAGATTAGCTCGTGGAAGAATCCATCCTAGTTGGTGCGAGATTTGAATCTTGTCAAGTAAGCCGAGTCCAGTTCTAAAATAAATTACAATGAATGTCTTGCCATTTGTGCTTGGCGATCAGTTTTTACGAAGCCTAATCTTTACATAAAAATGCTAGGAACATTTAGTGAGGTCTTTGGAGCATACAAGCGTTTCCAAATTGTTCAGCTGCATATTGTGTCTACTTTATCTTTTATTATTAGTATTATCATTCTGTCGCTGGTGACAGTGGTGTGAAAAACATGCCGAGCCCGTCTGCTCTCACAAGTGAGGGTGGCAAAACTATATGAGTAAAAATAGGTTTGTTATTGCATCAAGACCATATTCTCTAGTGGATGGATTTCTTAATTTTCGTCACTTTTCTGTTCGAAAATGCATCGACATGAAAATGACGGCACACTAAATGGAGATCACTTTCTGGAAATAAACAGTTTAACGGCAAAATGATGACATGCGATATTAAGTGAAGGAAACCTTCCAATGGTTTTAGATTGAACTAGTTCCGAAAGGTATAATCCTATTTTTATCATATCGGGGGCGAAGATGCAACAGCTAATTAAATTAATTAATTCATACAGTGCCCAGGCTTGTAAATAAGAATGCGATTTTACATCGTCGGTATGATTTGATTTTATTAATATCAGCACGGAACCCATATTAAAAGCAATCATCATCAGCTATTTCCGTTGGGTTGCAACAAACAAAAACTTGTGGGAAAAGAACCCCGGATACAACCCATGTAAATGTCGCTTTACTGACAACATTGAAAACCACGAAGGAACACTCTTTGTTCACAAAGTCATTTTTCTGAAAACTAATGTCTTCATACAACTGCATTATATGAAAGCGAAGAATATCTGCAAAGCATTTGGCCAAAAGAAAAAAGAAAAAAAAGGAGGATTTGAGATTTGAATCCAATCGTATCCAAGGGAAATGCGTTGACGTTTCGACTACGATGGCCGTGCATGTGGGCCGGCCCACTTAACAATGAAGGGCTTCAAAGTAAAAATACAGATAATGAGATTCCACTGAAGTGACTTTATAAGTCAGAAGTGAAGACTATATGTTTGGAAAAGAAAGGCTGTGTTTTCTTTTTATGAGTAAACAAAGCCATTTAACTCTTTTCTTTCATCTTCACCCCTTATTATCAAAATCATGCTGGAGTCGAGTAAATCAGAAGACAATACAAATTTGGAACTCCCCGCATAGTCGCATTTTTTCCTTATTAGGAAAACCACGTGTTCTGTTCGCGTGGGCATCTCAACTGGCTTGCTACAGCAGGACGTACAGATATGACGTCCATATATCTGAAGCACCTGTTGTAAGCGAGAAAGATCGACGCCTACATAAGCTTACACGGGCTAATTTTGTTTTTGAAGTCCTCTCTTAAAGGTGAGACATTATGTTTGTTTCTATAAGAAAAACTGATTTTGCTACAAAGTTCTATTTGCGATGCAATTATTCGTCACGGTATAAATACTCCCGCTTAACATCGATCGCTGTTAACAACTGCTCTATTCAAATTCTGGGCACCTCAAACTTGGCTGACAGTTAATTTCTTTTACATTCTAAAAATACTATAAACCAACACCAAAGTTCTTCTCAAGGTTATGACATGGCTCTATCACCAGAAAGCTAGGCCACTGAGAAAACTTCTCGAACCTTTGACGGCACTGTTTTAGTCCTGAAGGCTTTCTGTTTATCTAGTGTCTTATAACAGCTTTTCAATCGACCAGAATGCACTTTTAAAAAAGAAATGAGTTTTAATTTTTACCTGCAGGTTTTAATTTAGTTTAGTTTGTAGCTTACTTTGGCGCGCGGTTTTCTTATTTTTACTCATCTGTAAAGGTTGTGTTGATAAATGCAAAGGATCTTTTTTGTGCCTCGATTTCTCCCCTTAAGATTTACCCGTTCAGCTTCCTTTATTGTGAATTGATATTTATCTTAATCCCTAAGCGACTATGCCTATTTGAGTTTTTAGTGGAAAACAATTTATTTTCTTTTTCAGCAACAGTTACTCTGCAGCTCATCGACATATTTTCTATTTGTAAAAGACATTGACCCTCTTTATGCAAGAGGAAAGTAGTATTTGATGTACTTTGACCCTCTAAAATGCACTTTAAACTTCGCTCGCTTTGGAACAACATATTACAGCGTTTGGGAGTTTGGCGGTGGGAATTCTGTAATGTGGTGTTTGTTTTAGCATGTTGAGTTCTCATCACTTGAAAGGTTCCTCTTCGACTCTTTTGAGCTTAAAAATTTTCAGGGTTAGAGGCTTTCATGTAGCTTAAAGCCTCGAAGTTTTTTCCCCGTTTGGTTGTTTGAGTTTGGCTTGTTATTGTTTTGGCGACTCTATATTAGAACATTTAAGTCAAACCAAAGTTTCATGACGTCAATTGTGAGCTTGCAGTTCGTATGCTTTTAGTCTAGTGTTAAGTACATGCTTTGGTGCTCACAAACAGCACTGTAGAAACATATTGTATTGCTGTCCCTACTAAATTCTTAACTCATCTTGAAAAGAGAATAAAGTTTTCTGCGTTTGGTCAGCACCTAAAATCATCAGCATTTCGCCAGTTCAGATAAGTTGTATATAAAGACTGAAGAGCGAGTGATATCAAACACCTAAAAGATCATCAGCACTTTGTCAGTTCAGATAAGTTGTATATAAAGACTGAACAGTGAGTGATATCAAGCATCTAAAGGATCATCAGCACTTTGCCAGTTCAGACAAGTTGTGTATAAAGACTGAAAAGTGAGTGATATCAAGAAAGAGTGATGTAGATCAACCCCTCTAGATAATATGCAGATACGGAGCAAACAAAATCGCGTTTACAGCTTGCTTATAAACGTTGACAAATTTCAGTTTTTCTGTTGAACTTATCCTTGTAATCTTGAGTTTGCCGACTGTGCACCATTTGAAGCATGGTGGTAACACAAACTTAACTCAAGCCGGGTATGCATTTCAGCTCTGTATTGTTCACGAGAGTATTTTATTCCATCCTAGGGGACAGATTAATATCAACAATCGTGTTCAGTTTAATCGCTAAAGTAAGGATCCCTGCACAATATTTGCCCGAGTTCCAATAGATCAAGGTGCTCACAAACAGAGCTGGACTGACCATGAAAAAAATAGATTAGTTTGACTACAGGCGAGGTGTTTGTAAAATCCTTGATATCCCTTGAGCAGTTGGATATTCTCAAACATACTAGTTACCGACTTCAGGGTTGTCGGAATTTCGAGTTAATTCCCGCTGTTAAGTTCTCATCGAGCTGAATTTTTCTTATATGTGTAGCTATCTAAGATATCAATGATTAGAACCAAAGCCATGAGGAGTCTTGTTCGGGTAAATATATCTTCAATATGCTCAACGCTTTTGAAGTTTACATGATTCTCTGTTATGTTTCTGAACTGACATGAAAAGCGCTGTCAAAGAGGTTTTCGATGTTTTCAAACTTGGCCTAGGTATATGTCTTCATTAGAACTCTGTAGGTTTAATCGTCCGATAATTTAACAATCAAATGGGACATGTTTTTATACTTCATATTCATTCGAGCAGTGGGAAAACTAATCTAACTTAACCATAATTCTCTGCGTTTAGTCCTCAACTCTAAACTGGATAACTCTTAAAATCATACTTTTTTAGTGCTTTTTTTGAAGATTTAGCCTCGATATTTCAGGTGACTATGATCTTCCAAAATAGGATTTTCGGGTGGCCACGTTGTTCTCTCAATGTTTGTGTAGACTAACTGACTGACTGTTTACCGATTCCATTCCCTCAGCTGCTAAGACAAAATTCAGCTAATGAATTCATTTTATTCTCTTTGCTTTGATGCAAATAGAAGTAAAGAAGAGGTCGAAATTAGGAGAAAATTCCCCAATTGTATGACGTGTGAAACTGATTTACCAATAATAAACGCTTTGTCCCTACAGATATCGACTTCACATCTCATTATGTCTTAACACATACACGTATATACATTCAGTTACGGTAAAGATTTTGCGTGCATGTTTAAAGGCACTCCGGGATCACTTTGTCGCAGAATTGAACTTTATTCTCAATATGTCGTTACTACGTTTTAAATTGGAACAGCTTTTCAATTAAAAATTCAGACATATTCAGCGCGTCCATTATGGAAGGCGGAATTTGTTTGCTTGTGTCGTTTATTTGTATAAATAGATTTTGGTGAGTGAAGCAAACTTAAGAATTGAACAGCATTGAAATTGCTCTTTATTCTCCGTGACAGCCTTATATTTAACAATGTCTTCATAATTGCAAGAGGTATTTCAAATTTTTGGTGTTGTTTGGTTTGCGTTCACAATATACCTTTCATCCATATTCAAATCAAGGAGAAGCAGTGAAATACAATATTTCTCTATTATAAGACAATCCAAAATTGAAAGAAATAATCTTTCAAAGCTCGTTGTGTTACCAGCGACAAAAATTATTCAGTGTGAACGATATTGAATCCATGAGCAAAAATCCCTTCACTCCCTCCCCTACTCGCCTGTTTTGTACTTGGTGCTACTCTGGTTGCTATGTTAGAATGGAAAATTCAACTCTGTGGATTAAACTTGATAGCTTATATCGTAATTTATCTGACAGCATGACAAATGTGAACACGAATCGCCTTCAACAAAGCTATGAATGGATTCCTTCACCAAGTTTCGGTCTTTGGCGTGCTTTAGCATTTTAGCCTCGGCAAGCTCAAGCCGTTTAGTCTAGCAATCTCTTTTTATCACTGAACACATTGATCTTTACTCCTCTTTTCAGTTTTGCTTATTCCTCACAAATACGTACCTTGAGCTTACTGTTCAGTTGTCTCGCTGAGCAAAGAGGTCTTGTTTCTCCTGAAGAGCCCTATAACACCACAAACGAGGGAACTACACTTGTAAATATACCCGACCAGAAATACAAGGAGACCAGCTTCGAATTACACTTTAATGCGTGGTTGCTTTTAGCACTTGAGCCAACACTGTCTCTCCTAGACAGATGTTCTCTACATTTAATCTCGAAATATTTTAAACAAGTGAACACCGAGGAATTGCGGGTTTTGGTAGCAAACGTTTTCTCCCTTTGCTATCATCAAACAGAAATACTATTTCATATCTACCCAAGACATACACCAGCTTTCGCCTGGAACAAAGAGACCTTTCCGTCATGAAAAAGATAAAGGAAAAGCGTTTTTCCCGTTTGCTTTCAGACGACATGAATAATTCATCCAATTTCGGTCGGCCAGTCCTTTAAGGTGAAAAATTACATTTCAAGGTTATTGAGCCACTAAGTGCGCCGCAAATATTAAAATGTTTGTGAAGTTTACGACATGTATGCATTAAAATAAACGAGTCACATTTTCGTTTTAGGGAACTTACTATTTTTGTTGCCACAAGACGACTTTTCTTCCTAATTTCATTAATTCTATTGAAGAACAGAACTTCTTTTGAATGCTACCTGTTCCTTGAAGCGAAATTTTCCTTTCGATCTTCGGGCAGAAATTTTTTCCGCAGATTTCAATTTCGTTTTTGCCACGATATAGTAAAAGCGATTTTAACCGATAGGTTCCCTTTTACTTAAACATTCCATCTAATCCCTTGCACAGTTAAAGCCTTGTACCACATGCGGTGTTTATTTATTAAATTCTGAGCTAAACATCAGTCTTTAACCATGGCGAGTGTCTGGAGCTCTATTCACAACATATTTTCGCTTTAGAAACATTGCGAACTTGTGCCAAGATTGGCGTTTTTCCAAACGAAGCGCCATTGAACAACGTGTAAACCTTATTGTGCCCGTAACACAATATTTTCATCACATGCAAAACCGGTTACTTGTCAGTCCTACGTGGTACAATAGCAGTCCCAAAAGATTTACGGTTGCCCTCAGGGTTGGTCACGATTTCGATGTTCCTTAACACAATCGGATTTCCCAGGATTTCTCACATGAATATCTCTAACTGACAGAATATCAAACAGTTTACTAAGCGATTTGGTTTGTTTGGTGTATTCACGCGCATTAAGTTTCATAGTTGAAATTTGGCCTCTCTTTTTCCTTGCAATTAACAGGTGGTTTTTGAGCGACGTAGCCTGACCGTTTCACTCGCTTTCCTCTTACATATATTTAAACGGAGAATCACACCTTGTAGGCGGAGCGAAAAACTGGTGGCGAAATGAACCCGATCTCAAACGAGAATATAATTTTATTCTTTTCAAGAAACATCAAAGACAAACACTTATCTCTAACTCACAGCGATATTCAAATGAATATCCCTGAGATGACGCTTTGATCACTTTATACTCCTGGCGTGAAGATTTTTCAACGAACAGTCTTCAAACTCTCTGACTTTCATAAAGTTATCCAGGTTCGCAAAGTTAATTTCTTATTTTAGCGAAAGGTGGTTCACGGCTGCGAGAAAACGCCGTCGCTTCGTCGCTTCTAACCCATAACACAGTGTTCTCGGAAAGAATTCTGCTGGAAATATCTTCAGCGGGCCCTCGAGAATGTAACCAAACAGTAAGTATACTCGAGCTTTGAAGCCGCAAAGGGACCTTCTCTTGTAGTTATGTTTACCTTCACGGGTAAACTGAGAATTGCGTTTATCAGCTGTAGCGGTGTGACATCTTTCTTTTGTGTCAAAACACCTTCCGCTAATTTGCATGTGTTTGGTGAAAGGCTGTCGTGTTTATAAATTGAATATGACACAAACAAAATAATATTAGGTGTAGAGCGTGTAAGTAGGGTTGGTCTTGTAGGAAAAGACGTCTTCTTAATAATTTCTTTAGCTTGTTTCCCAGTTTTACTATTCGGATGCATTCATTTGCATTATGTGTCACTGTGGTGAAAGCACAAGTTCTGTCTGTTTCGTCTTGGATTAACGAAAGTTAGAGAACTTTAGAAATCAGTTCATCTTTCCATTCGTTTTTTTTCTGATAATTAATCCCTTTAATAATCAAAGCGAGTTTGTCGTTTTGTGTTTATCTTATATTAGAGCGATGTCAAACCAAGTCAGTTCTCTCAGTTAAACTACCACCTTTGCAAAGTGAATACAATCTTGCCAGAGGAGCGATATTGGTCCCAGAACAACATCGACAAAGAAACAAGAAACCTTTCAATGCTGAAATCGGAAATTAATTTGCACTTTTGTGAGTCTCAAGCCATTTTGACCATTGAATAGTTCATAGCATTAGAACTTGTCTTTGCCTTACAAGTCCTCCAATCGCACGTCGCGCAGCAAGTGAATATATCGACCAGAAAAAGCGACTTCATCAAATGCAAATAGATTAAAGGATAAAAGCTATTATTAAGCAAATTCGAGAGAAGATTATCCAAAAATATGTAGGTGCCCATTATCAACTTAGTATAATGAAATTGCATCTTTCTTTACGCAACTTGAGATTCGTGCAAACCAATGAAGGTCTCTCTCATAAATATAACATTTCTCTTGCAGGGATTTAGCAAATCTCGTTCCCACCATTAATCTCGCTACCATTTGTCGCCCTTGTGTTAATTTATAATTTACTTCATTTTGTTCGCTGTATTTGTTATTTTGTAATGTTTCTAGAGTCAAACAACAAAGCGATATTTAATTTTCTCTGTTAGTCAATTGCATTGTGTTTAAGTGCCTATGAAGTAAAAAATGATTGCTGCTTATTTGAAAGGCCTTTTAAAGTATAGAAGAATGGCGTTTTTTCTTTTTAGAATATCTTTTTTCGTTTTAGAGATATTTACGTTTTTGTGAGTTAAGTGATGACGTCATAGGTGGTTTCACTAATACAGTACAACAATCAATATAGAATATCGCTGGAAATATTAAAGCGGTGTTCTTCAAACTTGGCATCAGGACTGTACATCACAAAAGAAGCCAAATGACACCTGTCGTGCTGTTGCCATGGCAACAGTTATGCCGCTAGTCCTGTTTTAATTGAGACTAAAATTTCCAGATTTTATCCTAAACAAGGATCATCCACTCAGAACAACCTAATGGGGATAGTTAAGGCAATATGGGAACCATTTGTGAGCCGAGCTAGACCCTCTGTCCCACTTTAAAAGATTGCAATTGGGGATATTTGGTTTTTCACGGAGAGAGACTGGAGCCGAGGGTGTTGCCATGGCAACAAAATAGTAGGTGTCATTCTGTTTCTTTTGTGATGTACGTTTCTGGTGCCAAGTTTGAAGAACACTGCTCCAATATTTCTGGAGATATCCTTGATTGAGTGTTGTACTGTTTTAGTGGAACCACCTATGACGTCATCACTTTCCTCATTTGCATAATACAAAAACGTAAATATCTCTTAAAATAAAAAAGATATTCCCAAAAGGAAAACGCCATTCTTCTTTACTTTGAAAAGTCTTTCAAATAAGCAGCAACTATTTTTTACTTCATAGGCACTTTAACGTTCTTCTTCAAGTGAAAGCTTCTCGTATTTAAAACACCGCTAAAAATACTCAACTTTTCATAAGATAGTGTTGTATATCTGCAGATTTTTGGGTGGGTCTTGTTTTAAGAAAACTACCCTCTTTTTCGGTCTGGCAATAACTCACTTATTTGCTGTTTATATTACATTCCACCAACTGATATATTTGAGGAGATTCGTTTCTGTTTTAAAGCCATAGTTATCTTTAGCCGTCTTACCGAGTGAGCGAAACAAATCCTTTCTGTTTGACATATGTTTTTGTCTTCTATACTGACATCTGCGTGCCTAAAGGCAGATATTGATAAAATAAGAAAAAAACTCAAATCAAATTTATGACGTCCACATTAAATTGTTTCATGACAATAACTTGCTAATGTATAACAGGAAAATCAGACTCACTGGCCTTAATTTTCTACGCCTTTGCAACAACAAACTAATAAAGACGTTTCACTTATAAGTTTTATAAGCGAACAGTACTGAAATCAGGACTTTTACTTCTTCTGCATGGAATTCCGCTCTGTTGGTACTCAGCTTGTAAATCATAACAACTGGTGGCGAGAGATAAGGCGTCTCCAGCTTCCTTGGCATTTGCTCAATCCTTAAAGACAGCGACATTATTAATTTTGGAAAGTTCACCTGCAAGAGAGTTTTCGCGTTTTTAAAAGAAAACTCACAAAATTACTTTTATAATCGACTAGATTTGCCAGAAGGAATCAGTTGTATTTTTTCTAAGTGCAAGTGGACTTCAGCTTTCATTAATCAAAATTTTCATCTTCTATCTAGCAAAGTTAAGAACTAATACAAATTGAAGAGTTAGGTCGTGGATTTCTGTCTAAGAGTCTATGGTAACAGAACACTTCTTTTGCCGCCTTTAGAACATTTGTTTTCTCATTATTGAACATTCACCAGGATAGTTGTTAAGAGTTTGATTAATCCACTTCATGCAAATGAAAACTGCCCTTCCTTTTTCCGCCTTAACTTTAAGCTTCGCTCTCCGGTTGTAATTTGAAAACGATGAAGATAGATGTACAATCATACCCTCGCCATTTATCTCGACCCTGTTGTTTACAAATCATGTGTAATCTGCATCTTTATAAGATCTTCTTTACGTCCTCTAGGCTTTTTATAATCCACAATGCAGATGAATAATGTTTTTTGAAAGGAGAGGGTTGTTTTCTAGTTTTATCTCTTAGCTTGCTGTCTCTTATAAGTTGACATCTTTAAAAGGATGTCAAATGGTACACGCCCAATTGCACGTTGTAAGAGTTAGTATACATGATTTCTGAATTATTTTATAAACGTTCTCGCAGTTTTCTGACAGCAAGAATGTTCGCGAAATTCAAGAAAGTGAGATTTATTACGTTTTCCATTTTTCGGATATAATGTCATTACACTATTTCGCGTCAATTTTTTTACATTGAATATTATATAAGACCAAGAATTCTTTATTAACCTTTGGTATTGGAAGGATCCGTGTTATATCAACTGAATTCTACGTATTAAAACTTCACACATCGTTAAAAAACTGCTCTGACTTTGCTTTCGAATATCTCATTACCTCGCTCGAGCAATTTGTGGTTTGTAACAAGAAAGTAGAGTTAATGTACTGTACGACTTACGTTTAATGAATATTTAATGCCATCTGTTTTTAACATCAGTTACTTCAAGCTTGTTTGATCTGGCTACTGCGAAAGAAACACTTTTTCGACGAGAATAGCACTCAGTGATTTTTAGTCATTTTAGTTTCACTTTTATTTAGAAACGCAATTTTTTTCGTATATTGTTACCAGTGTTACGTGCTGGGCTTCGTGCGTGGCAAACAAGTTCGGGTACCGACTATCGCTCCAGGCGTACTATTTAGTTTCTTTCATTCGAAAACAATAACTTCAGTCGCAGGTTTTGTAAGACTGATAATGGCTGCTTTTAATAATCCCAGCCCTTTGCATCCTGCCGTTATTTGAAACGATATTTGTTATGAAGAATTCAGGAAATTACATTAATTGAAAACTACGAGAAAGGGTAGTGACCTCTGTTGCTGGTTTCCGCTTAGAAGTGTACATGCCTGATTCATGGTTTTGTTTTGTAATAAATATTGAATTCCGTTTTCTTTCAACCTTTAATATTCAGTTGAGAAGTATGACCGGCATGCCACTTTTACAAACCAAAAGTTCCTTAAATGTTTTAAGGGTTTTTTTTTTTTAATTGTTTTTTTCCTCTGCGCGTCCTTTTCTCCACATCTCCTCGCCTTAATTCACGTGTTTCCCCTCAGACTTTA
Organism: Platygyra sinensis; assembly: GCA_019787425.1. Taxonomy (NCBI): domain Eukaryota; kingdom Metazoa; phylum Cnidaria; class Anthozoa; order Scleractinia; family Merulinidae; genus Platygyra; species Platygyra sinensis. The sequence goes on along the minus strand of JAHPZR010007421.1, from coordinate 2,465 downwards.
TAATCATCGTGGTTTGAATTTATCGTTGTCTTGTCGTTGGTTCTTTCTTGGCACCGACGTGTATCTCCTTTTGTAAATCAACGAGAGCATTTCAAACTTGCTCTTGGATTACTCGCACACTTTTAACGATCTCTTAATGGACTACGTGATACGTGGGTGAAAATGCCATATTTGTCACAATCGGCGTTACGTCTTTTGAAAAAAAAGCATAACATTTTCATCGAAGCACGTAAAGTTTTTTCAAAGCATAAAACATACTATGCTATTCTTACGCCAAACGTGTCTCTAACAAAAGGAAGAGTTGAAAAAAAAACTTGATAAACTCCTTTTATATCTATACAGACTCACTGCCGATGGGAAGTTAGTTCGCTTTTTGTTTCGTTTCCTCAGAAACGAAACGGTATTGTTTTCAGTTCAGGGGTGAACTATTTACATAGTGGAGGAAATATCCAATCAGAGTAAAGGTCGTAATTGTAAATGTAAATACGGCGGCCAAATTTCCGCCCAAATTCTGTGCATCGAAATGCAACACAAGAAAACTACGAACTGGACTTCTAATCGCGTAGTGATAGTAAATGGGAAATATATTTTCGAGGTAGAGACGCCGCCACACCACGCGATTTGACCCCCAACGAGCGGATATTTTAAGCCGATTGAAGCAGTTAGTTTTGTTAAGTTCAACAAAGAAATGGTACTGATTTTCGTTTTAGAGTGATTTATTGACATAGTAAGTATGACACACATATATAAGGGGGGTTTTGTTACCGATTTTACCGGGGCTCTATTTTGCCCGACGGCTCGCAATGCTTCGCCGTCGGGAAAAATAGAGCCCCGGTAAAATCGGTAACAAAACGCCCCCTTATATATGTGTGTAAGAGAAAAAACGGCGTATCTATATTTTGTAATAAAATTATTTTCTATTGGAGAAATGCCGCGTTAATGTATTATGGGCAGAGGAAGAAAAAGACTGATAAATCAAAGCGAACGGAGAGCAGAACCTTCCAGAGGTCAAAGACATCGAGGAATGCCGATGACATATTTCTCTACGCAAAACAGAGAAATTAAAAAAATTCCCGTACCTGAACAAGCCTTTGAATTTATGAAAAACATGAATCCACAACAGCTTGCCGATGTTCTTTTGAACGACGACTGGTACGTCAAAACATCGAGTGGAAATGCGTCCGGTAATTAAATATTCCGTGTATGCAAATTCAGGTTTGTTTACATGTGACGAGGCGAAATATTTCATGCACCGCGTCACGTCTCAAACAGCCGTCTCATATTCTTTTGCCTCTTTCATCGCATTTACGACGTCGAATGTTATATCTCTGACTTCTTTTTGCCAAGAAGGCAGCGAAAGTTCGGCGATAGCATGCCAAATTGTGTGAATCAGTACGATCATTTTATATGTTTGTTATTTTTCAAATACGCATGCGTTTTACAAAAAAAAATGCCCCACATGCCCGATAAAGCCGGGCTTATGCAATATAAATATCTAACATGGGCGAATAAACGATTAGCAACTGTTTGGTGGTGCTCTTGGATGTGGGACTGGCCCCCCTGATTCCTTAAAAAGCACGTGCAATAATGTTGTTAGGAGTAGAGGGTGAGACCGAGTGTGCGGTGACAACCCCGGGTGAGCCCGCTCCGGCCCAGCACATAACTGGGAGGTGCTCAGAGATCCCTCGGGATTTCAACCTCGTTCCTAGAGGTAAAATGGGAAAGACAGCCGCCCTGTCAGCGGCGCGAAAGTCCTAGTCCGAGGGCTAGGCAAACAAAACAGCCACCGAGCACCTCCCCACTAGGGTTTTGTCATTTTTTGTGTCACGTCACGCAATGTCACGCGTTACTTTTTGTCACGCTAAAATGAAATCCTGAATTAAATTTCTGAAATGTTAATTCGAACCGGCGGTGAGAGCGTTTATTTTTTTTTCGAAATTCTGCCTCTATCTCGCTTCGAACATCTTTTTTGATCTTCTCAATGTCTGGCTGAGATGTATTCTGAGCTAGTTTTGCCCTAACAGCTTGTTTTAGCACGTTATACTGTGAATATTCATCCATGATCAACTGAAACTCGCTGTCTGATATTTTGTTGTCGGCCAAAGCTTTGGAATGGAGCCGGTAAACAGTGTCACGTTTTGCTGTTGCTAGCGCCACAATTTCTCTGTGTTTCTTAATTTTCGAATCAAGCTTTTTGCTGGCGACAACCAGCCCTGAAGAAGCAAGGGCAAACGCTCCGCCAACGCCACCGAGCGGAATTGAGGCTGGGAGACCTACAACAGAGAGAGCACTTCCAAGGCCGGCAACAGAACAAGCCGCAGAAAGGGAACCAGAGCCAGCGGCGCTCCAGTTAACAATCTTCTTGGCCCGCTTATATTTTTTTGCAACGCGGCGATAATGTTCAACTTCTGCGTTCAGGGCGGCAGAAACTTCATTGGCTTTCTGCATTCTGAAGTCGCTTGGTG
>JAHPZR010007419.1:0-18915 GCA_019787425.1 Platygyra sinensis | reverse complement strand
AAACTTCTGGTTTTCGCCTTAAATAATTTGCCAATACCTCCCACACAAATATGCAAAAAGAAAAAACGCGATTGTGCTTTTGCACTTTTCAGAAGCGAAGTTCATGTGTTGACACTCGGCGCACTAATGTCCGCCATATTTGAAGTGGTCGGCAGGTTGTACAGTTTTTGCGAATTTTCTGGAAAACAAAAGTAGGTCTAAGCAAAAACACTATACCACGTTTATAAGCTCATCATGAGTTATCTTTGAGCGAAGTATGAGGGTAGTCATTTTTTGGACCATGTGCCACCACTCACTCGGTCACGAAAAAAGGCGCTTTTAAAATTATCAAATGGAAAAACCTTGCCTATAGTGTACAATCTATAAGAAGGAAAACAAAAACAGTTTAATTTTCTAGCCTGCAAGAATTTTCTATAACTCATCGGCTGCATCTACTTATTACATGAACTTTCATAACGCCTCATTAATATTTAATATAGAAATTGCCCACCAGCATAGATGGAAAAAATTGACAGCTGTCTGTTTAGATCAAAGCACGGCGTGGAGAAAGTAAAATCTTGAGAAAAAGAAATTTAAATTTTCGTCATCTGAACTCCGTAGAGCGCAAAAATTGTCAGTAGATATTGTACTAAGGTCTAAAACTCACTGGATTATGCAGCGCATCCTTTAGATCTCTGTTTCCAGCCATCGGTCTGAGAAAGGTTTTTTTTTTCATTCAACATTACATAACTGAGAACATTTCTTTATAGTGGCACGAGTCCCATTATAAACATTGTATAAAATATTCACGTTCACTTCTGTTATACAAGACATGATATTAACTGCATATAGTGGCTGTTCAAGAAGTCTAACGCAAAGATCAGTGACCGTCAGACATCGAAAGAAAAATTTTCGTTGGAAGGTAAAAAGAGAACACTTTATGAAAAGTAATAAGGATCAAAGAATTGCCCAGTGATGCGGCGGTGATGGAAAGAAAAATGTGAAAAGCTGAAAGAAGGCAAGTGTGGCTGTTGGAGATTCCGTGATTGCTTGGCTTTGTTCAATTTGTTTGTAAAGTTTTCATCTCCAGTAATGTTCGTCATTTGGCAAAAAATACGTGAGGCATAATATACTTGAACCTCGGGATAAAGATTACACGATACGAGAGATGATCAAAATTCTTCTATCGACTTGTAAATCTATTTCCAATTTTTCAAGTCAATCTTGTGATGAAAAGTTATAGACATGTTGGTTACTAGACAATATTTCGCTCAAGAAGATTTTGCATGTTTCCATCCTAGCTCTTAGAGTATGACGCTCTGTAGTTGAAAATGAAATGCAGGTAAAGACCGACAGCTTGGATACTGTTTGGGTAAACGATCGCAACATCTTAAAATTCCGGCTTATTTTGGGGTCTTAGAGTCTAACAGGTGTAGTTTGTTGAGTACCTCTACGATCAAATTGCCGCTTTTTTATGCCCTGACTAGAAAGAAAATTTCTTCATCGTGATTGGCTGCGAGCAGGCCAAATTATTGTTATTTTCTTATTTGCCCTATGTTGGCGCCTGCGCGTTCATAAGCTATATTCCACTCACAAAACAACCAGGCTGTTGCACGAAAGCTCGAGCAATTCAGGGTTATATTACTCGTGAAAGTAAAGCATTTCTTGCAAGAGAATTTTAAAGTATCCCTTGTGGAAAAAAACAGAACTCGTATTTGTTAGAGAAGCCGGCTGTGGTCACGAATTCTCATTGGTTCCCTCAGCGGTGGTAATTTTGTAATACACTCGTAAATTTCTTTTACGTCTGAGACCCCATCCTCACTACGCCGTAGAAATATGAAAATGGCGTTTACACTCCGAAAACGCATCAAATGTTTCTCGTCTACGCTACGCGCCGAATAAATTTGAAAACTTTACGCAACAATTACAGGTCATTTGAAATGAGATTTCTCGGGCAGGGAAGTCACATGGTATCGTGACGTCATCATTTTCGAAAATGTTATTCGTCTACACAAAAACGCAAATGCGATGTTTTCAAATTCCTCCGCCTTGAAGAGCGTTTCCTATAAGCTCCGTATTCGTGACGGATTAGTGTGAACAGTAGGCGTAACCGGAGAAATAAAGTTGCGCTTTCAAATTTCTATAGCGTAGTGTGGACAGGGTGTGAGTGGTTGTAATTTTTCAACACGGACCGCTAGCTAAAGATGGCTGCTCACAAACAAGAATTCTCTTCCCTCACGCCTGCCAGACAATTTTAATCAACCTTTTACAAAAACGACCTGAAAACGCACATCTCGACCTGTGGCGCGCGCATTTTCTTTCAGAGTAACAATAGAGTCTTTTTAATTAGTATATGCCACACAAGTGAAAAATACTTTTCGCGCACGCTGATTGGCTAGCTCGGAGGTGATTAGCCAAGTACTATTCACCTCCAAGCAGCCAAGGAAAAACAAAATGGCTTTTGTCGGTATATTGTCATAAATAAAGTTACTCTTTGGGCCGCTAGTTATTCAGCTTGTGTGGTATATACTAAAACAATTATTCACCTCAGTATCGGTGAAAGTGGTGGATATTTACCTCCACTTCGGTGAATAATTGTTAATTATTCCAGTTGAAAGTTTATGGACCTCGACTTTACCCAAAAACTTGCAGACATTAGTGACAAATATTCCCCACGTACGCACCGCCCAATAGCTCAGTATATAATGTTAATTTCTTTCCCATTTGTCTCTTCTTATTTCGTCTCGAAAATAATTCGTATGCTAACGTCGGATGCGATGGTGGGTTGCTTTATATTTTCGACGTAGCTTTAGTCGGTCGAACGTTAGTGAGTTAGTGAGTGCGAAAAAGTGTGTCGTCTTTCTAAAGACAAGCTTGCATGCAAATGAAATAGGTTTCATGAGATATCTAAAGAAGTCTATACCTCAAGTCTCACGAAAGGTAAGCCCTAGTCTGCTTTGTGAAAATTAAAAAATTTCTTCATGAAAAGCGTCAAGCTCTCGAACACGTGCGCTTTTTCTTCTCTTTGCGGAGTGACACTTCGATCGACAAGAGAACACAACAGACATGAATTCTTGAATCTGTACAGTGAATTAATTTTGCGCTGTAATTGCAACTGTGTTGAGGTGCGTAGATCGATCGTAACGCTGAATAAAATCTTCTAATTAGAGACCGATAAATAATATACATGAAAACATTACTCGATTCTGATTGGGCTGAGGCAGTGCAGTTCCAGTGTTAAACACCAAACAAGAAAAAAAAAAACAAAATAAAAAAAAGCAAGAAAAACACAAAAAAAGATGAAAACACCGGATGCAAAACGCGTAACAACCAAGATGCAAATAACCATCGTAATTCTAGATTATGATTGACTGAAAGACCAAAAGGAAATTTCGAAGACAATGATATCACGATAAAAATTATGATGAAAAGTTTGTGCAGAAGCTTCGAATGACAAAAAAAAATGGGCTTCAAGAAAGATCTTCCATCACATCCTCTGTTTGGGAATGGTATTCAGCGCTTTGGTAGGGCTCAGAACTCCAAATATAACGAACTATTTAATAATGGTACTTGAAACTTGAGTGGAGTGCAATTTGGTCTGAAATCATACGCGTGATTTCAAAATCGAACAAGCGCGCAGCGCGAGTTCGATTTGAAATCACAAGTATGATTTCAGACCAAAATTACACTCCACTCAGTTCAATTACCACTTTATTAAATCCATTTTGAAATCGCCCAAATACAGGACTTGGCCAATTCAAATATTTTATTGATGCAGAACTGAGGCGGTTTTTAAATAAAAAGCGGAACCGGAAACGCTTTTACTTCAATACGCAATAGAGCAGCGCGCGACCTTTAATCAAGTTGCGCGCGCGCGCTATTTTTGGTTACTACAAAGTTCTACTGATCGCAAGCGCTCACGAGAGCGCCGCGACAGCCCGCAAGTGTTATTACTCCATTTTGAAATCGCCCAAATACAGGATTGGTCGATTCAAATATTTTATTGATGCAGTACTGAGCTGGTTTGTTTAGTGCAAGAGTGCACTGTTGGGATGGTTTTGGGGTTGACGTCGCTGAAACGCACTATGGCATATATGGCCATAAGGTGTAAACTTTAATGTTTGTTTTAATTAATTAATTAATTCAATTACTTAAATTAGTCCTTGTTTTCGAGGGGGTGGGGTGGGTACCTTTGATTGCTACGTAAAACGTACCATACTTACATTTCTTTTTAAATACCACCACAAAACTATATATGGTTCCAATATTCTCTTGTTATCCTAGTGGTACTATTCTCTTAAGAACAAAAGCGATTTACACGAAGCGCATGCGCAAATTGATTAGCGTTAGTGTTAACTATATGTTAGGTAAACGATACATTTCATACACAATTATACACGAACGTTTAGTGCTTTTCGTTGTGGTTGAACACAGTTTGTAAGACGCATGCGCTCTAGCATTGTCACTGCGCGAAAAGCCAAATATTCGGGCCCGAATACGCTCGAATACGGATCGGCGCACGCCGCGTATACCGCAATGTTCTGACGTATTCGATTACGGCTGACTCGAAATGCACCTGGAATATTCTATTAGAATCCGGCCTGTTTTTCCGTATTCAAATTGAATACTCGTGAATGACTCGAAGTGTTCGATAAATCATACGTCCTACGTTTTGGTAGATTAATGATGCATTAGATGTTCTTCGAAGATATAGAGATCATTTACGACTCGAACTTTTTCGAATACTCCGAGTTGTTCGAGAGTTTGCGACTGGAACACGAGATGCACGACGCCACTTCTGACGTGTTCGTCTTCGAATACTAATGAATACGTTAGGTATGCTCTAATTTTCGAGAATCGCACGCTATGAATACGAATACCGACAAAGATGTTTTGCGTCGTCAAGAACGGGTTTTACGCAACGCAGGTAATATATATGCACTAGCGCATAGTTCAGTCAGACAACACGCTAGTGTTTCGAAGCGTGCGACTGGAACACGAGACTCATGCGAAGTATGAACCGTATTCATGTTCGAATACTGACGCATACGTGAGGTTTTAAGAGTATTCTGGACGACACACTTGAAGTGTTCTGTAGTGTTCGACTGGAAACGAGAAATGCATTACGTATAAAACGTGTTCATGTTCGAATACTGACGCATTCGTGAGATTTTAAGACTATTCTGGACGACACACCTGGAGTGTTTTGTAGTGTTCGACTGGAACACGAGAAGCGCGTTTAGTGTGAAACGCGTTCATGATCAAATTATGGCGCATAGGCCGGCGAGGTTTTAAGAGTATTCTAAATGACGAACATCAAGTTTTCTGTGGTGTTTGACTGGACCACGAGACTCATATGTAAAGTATGAAACCTGTCAAAGATCGAATACTGACGCCAACGTGAAGTACTGAGGACCCATACCAAAGCTTGTATATCACCAAAACTTGTTCAAAACCGCCGTGCAACACACGTTTTAATTCGTTTATCGATTGCTTGGATTCCTAACAAAACCCACCCAAAAGAAAAAAATTATTAGGCATCAAAGAATGTCATCCCAACAAAAAGTAAACAACTGCAATGATCTTCATTCCATTTCAAGTGATACTTTATTAATAAATGAAAAAACTATGGAAGAATTTATAAGACCCTATATTATGAAAAAGCATAAGGAACCATCTAAGAAGCAAAACCTAAAACAACCCTATAGCATTTAGTATGCAAACTTTATATCTAGATGCTGCTTTGTTATGAAAAGGTATAATGAACCATTTGAGAAGAAAAGCCTTAAAAACCAACTAAAATTCTGTATGCAAACTTTTATCTAGATCCTGCTTTGTTATGAAAAGCATAACCATCTGCGAAATAAGAAAAGTTAATCTAAACTTAAATTTACGTACGCACGCAAGCGTTTAAAGAAACTGTGTCAGCGTAATGCCAAGAGGTGAAATTGCGTAAAGAGTTTATTGCAGCCTAACGGCGTCTTTACAGCATTTAACCACTTCAGACCTGGACAAGACGGGGAACACAAAGAAATCGCTGTGTAGTGATACAACAAAGTATGCAAATTTCTTGACAAAACATGCACACATACACCGCGCCGACAACATGAACCATAAAAGTGCAATTGCTCTGGTCAACAAATAGATACACGGCACTGCTCCTGCAATATGCCCATCTTCGATAAGACTTCTCCAGGTCTACGTCACGGTTCTAAACACTCCACAATTCTATAGCTTTGGCGTCAGGATCAGGTAGTCAAGGATAACGTATATACGCGCAGATCGCACAAACTTTGAATTCAAATCGTAAATTTTGCTATGCACCTGAACTGTTACCTTCTTTCATAATTTTTTACAAAGGGTTCGTCATCATGCTCTAGGAGTACGACAGATGTGTGGTATACTTAAACGAAAATCCACGAACGATTATGAACGGAGCGTATTCCAACATATTCGATACGAATATTCCAGGTGTACGTCACGTCTTGTGTGCGCCTTGAATACTCTAGGATTGTATAGCGTCACAATGACGTATTCGAATCAAGAATACTTAAGAATATTTTAGCTTTCACGCAGTGTGTCAGCATGATACAATCCGTTCTCGAGTTCAGATTCATGCGTGCGATACCACACTCTCGTCTTAACGGGCGATAGCAGTTATATTTCAGGTAACATCAGTTCCCCTTTTTAGTGCAAAGAGCGCTTTTGTGACAGCGTAGTTTTTGGAATCATCCCTGGCTCGGTTCAAAAATACCGTGTGCTGTTTTCAACTATTTCGTGTTTGCTAAGCTTTAAACAGGGAAACGAATAAATCTCTTCAGCCGCTTGTTTATTTTCTCTCCTATGAAAGAGAACAAGAAGTTCACAAATGTATTCACCCGAAACATTTCCGTGTTAGCGGCATTAAAATTAGTAATGTCGTGACAAAAGACACTTCTCGAATATTGCTGTAGACACTGTGGCACTTACGGATTTAGTCAGTCTTTGAGGGGACTCGTTCACCGATGTAGGATATAACATCGGTCAAGTTGAAACGCTTTTCGGTTGTATTAATCGACATCATTTTGTATTTTGAACTGGTTTACTGTTAACACCAACGGTGGCAACCTAATATTGAAGAACTTGCTATTCCGAGACATGACGTGACTATTTGAAAATTAAATTAGTAATTGTTTATCGATGATATGAAAATTTGCCTTTAGATTGAAACAAAATCATTCCTCTCCCAATTTTTTCATATGTTAATAGCATCATTTCATTTTTCTCAGGAAAAAAGCGAGCATATCTTCTTTGTATGTTTTCGAGAAATCAAGGGTATCATGTTACAAACTCTGCGAGAAAAACAAAAGTATCAAGTTACAAATGTTGGCGTTGAAAAGATAAAATTATCACGTTTGCTAGTTCAACGTATTAATGAATTTAGAATGAGCGAAATTCAACTTAAAACACCACAGTAAAATTTAAAAGCGTCTTGACAAACTGTAATTGTAAGTCATTTTTGGGCCTTGAACTAACAAGTTACATACAGGCAGCAGATGACTCAAAACGTACTTACAGTCCTGCATAACACTCTGCACTATCTGAGATTGTCTCACTAGTTTAAATAAAAAGCAGAACTGGAAACGCTTTTACATCAAAATACGCAATAGAGCAGCGCACGACCTTAAATTAAGTTGTACGCGCGCGCTATTTTTGGTTACTGGAAAGTTCTACAGTGTAGCGCAAGCGCTCACGAAAGCGCCTTGATAGCCCGCAAGTTTGTAATGGTAATAGGACTGAGTGGAGTCCAATTCGGTCTGTAATCATACGAGTGATAACAAAATCGGACGACCGCGCAGCGGGAGTCCGATTTGTTTATCACGAGTATGATTACAGGCAGAATTGGACGACACGAAGTCTTATTACCAATTAATCATAAAAATTACAATTTCCGAGAAAAGAAGAATAGCCAAGTTGAAAAATGTCGCTCTGAAATGGACTACATTCAAAATGGATTTGCTGGTTGCCAAGTGACGAGCGAAAAGCAATGTCAGTCAAAAACGCAACCATGCATGAAAAACGCACAACTGCGCAGAACTAATTTGGTGAAAATTCCGAACGCTCGGCAGGTGATTTTTTCCTGCAAAATTCAAGGTTTTTAAGCTGAGTCGGAGTCGATAGACAGCTCACTTCAAGCTGTAAACATCAGAGCCAGAGTCAATGATGATTCGTTTCCTTGGCTTTTCGGGACGGCGACTTTCTCTTAAGTTGCTGGTGTTTAAACACAAAACTGTTTAAAATTTAAAATGGCGCCGAGAGATTCTATTTTGTGGCCATGCTGTACTTGGACGACGGCATACGGTGAATTCTGCCACATTCGCTAATGAAGAAACTTGGTTTGAACTGATTGGGGCAGAACTGCTGGTCGAACATTCTTCTACAGCTGGTGGATTTGCCGAAGCTGCAGGCACCGAACTGTGCAAAGGGAATGTTGAAGAACTCGCAGATGTCGAGCTGGATTGTACAGGCACGTATCCGCTAGCAATGTGAAATGATTCTCTTCTTTCACTGGCAGTTTAATGCATTAGTGTTTTGGCTTTACAACATTCTACCTATGCTGCCATCCATGATTTAGCTGCTCGAGCGATGCACGAACGAGCACATTCTGGGCCATGATTGGCTAATTATAATCACCTGAGATTAAGCGCGCGAAACTGCGCGCGGACAAAACTGTGAGGTGAGTTCAGAGTTCGTAAAGTTCAAAACATCCTCCACGCAAATTTTTTCATGTTTATATTATTAATAAGTAATCACACGGTTTTTCTCTTTCAATTTGGAATTAATTTGCACTTGTGAGTTTTTCAAAAAGCTGAAATTGCACTCGCCGAAGCGGCTCGTGCAATTTCAACTTTTTGAAAAAACTCACTTGTGCAAATTAATTCCAAATTGAACTCGAAACCGTATGATTACCTATACAAATTACGGAGAAGAAGTGCTCGCAATTTTGAAGTCAACACTGTGGTAAACATATTTGTATATTTGTATTTCTATTGCTTACGTGGCTCTTCAATTTAGAACACAGACAAGGTTTCTTATTTTTTTCGCTTTCTTCGAAAACTTTATTAATTGTTCGATTGAAGTTGTTGACATTTCCAGGCGTGGTAGGACTTAAATTACCGCTAAATTTTTTTGTGCATTTTCGAATACAAACATCACTAATCTAAGGATGTTGATATGTCGATATTACTATTTTCAGGAAAATAACATTGACATTTGCAGCAAGCCAAATGCACGCGAACAAAGTGAATCAGCCACTGGATCAGGGATGATAATGCTCTAAGGTAAAAACATTGAAATTATTATAACATTTTTACACAATATATGGTGCCTGAATGTATTTAAGAAGTGGAAAACATTTTCCATGATCGTGACCCGTAAAAACACTTGTGGCAGTTGGGAAAACGAGAAACGATGTCCCGAAACACATAGTTTAAAAATGGGTTGGAGTAGTTAGTATATAGAGCAAAAATATTAATATTTTTCTCTGCTTTGATTGGCTGCAAATTTCTTCCAGCACAAACAATACACATTGAGGTGTACATATCTCAAAGTTTCTACAATTTGACATTGGCCGTTTTTATGCTAGGGACGTTAATGTCGTCTCGGACGTTAAAGCTGTCTCGAGACGACTTTAACGTCTAGTATAAAAACGGAAAATAAGGAAGACTCTTTTAACGTCTGTCTACTTAGACGAGCGTCTAAACGGCGCTCTTATCAGTCGGTTTTAACGTTTGAGACGTTAAACCTGTCCCATTCTGTCCAGTATAAAAACGTGGCGCCCTTAACTGCCTACCCATGATGTTGTCAGCTAATAGATTTGTTCGTATGTTTACGCTCTAAAAAGTGCTTGTTTCCAGTGTCGTCCGAGAGTAAAACCCAGTCTTTTCTATAAAAAAAGTATTTTTTCTTTGTTAGGCCGTGTACTTAAATGTGTCTCGTTTTTATACCAGACGCTTTTAACGTCTTAGAAGTTAATGCTGTCTAGACAAATTAAACGTCTCTATAATAAAAACGGCCATTAAAATATTTCTCGCAAAGAAAGAGAATGTTAAGAGGCAAGCGTAGAGAGAAAGTGCATCGATCAACCATTTTTTAAGAACAAAAAAGAACCACACAACAGAAATCATGTTAGGGCGATTATCTCTTGCTTTGATAGTCCCTGATAACCAAATAACAATGATTTAAGAAAACTTGAGGAAAATATCATATTTGATCTTTAATGTTACTCGACCTGGAATGCCAAAAAAGAAACCGGCAAATATTTGGGGTCTTTATTTCTTGTATCAATATTGACCAATATTTATTTTTCTCGCGATTTAAACAATAGAAAATATTGGAATAATTCTTTCTTTAATCAGTCACCACGGCGTTAAATTGCGTCATATTCTAAACTCACACAAAGTTGTTGAAAGCTTTTTCCTTTTTTTCCTTTGAAACGGCTAACTGGAAAATTTTCGCCTTTTTTTCTCGTTAAGTAGTTTTCTAATGCGTCAAAAAAGCATAAATGACGAGTAAAGTTGTCGCTTATTATTTCTAAAAATGCTGAGACTGAAAAAATCTTGCGCTGTATTGATGGTCTCTTCGTTTGTTAATGTGGTCTGTGCAATTAACGGTTTTGCTCATAAAACAAATCAGCTTTAAAACCGATATCAAGGCTTATAATCCATCAAATATTTTCGCTCGCGCGTAATTGGTTTAAACACAATACTTGACCGAATATTCCCCAGCTGAAACTGCAACCTTGTTCCCAGGGCCTCTTCCCTGGCTTGGGGGCGGGGCGGGAAAAGGCCTTTTCCCTCCCCCTCTTTATGGTAAGTTATTTAATCTCTCCAACTTCACATTCTCAAGCGAAAAAATCGAAATTCAAGCCTTGTTTACGAAAACTGTCGAGCACTAAATTACAATGTAAACAATGAAACAACTAACGTTTTACAGCTTGGTTTCAACATACAACAAGAGGAGTTTAACTCAGCGATTGAGGAAATGACATCGCAGCAACTTAACAAGTGCCTCTAAAGGTTTTATTTGTCGGCAGGAAGGCGAGACGGAACTTTTTACATTAAAAAATCGCTTACTGCTATTGGCGTGCATCACTGAACACGATCATTTGTCGCTATATTGTCACAATTAAATAAAGTTACTCTTTGGTCTGCTAGTTATTCAGCTTGTATGGTATATACTAAAACAATTTACCTCAGTGTCGATGAAAGTGGCGAGAATATTTAAAAAATAGCTTCCATTTGGCGCGGAAATATGCAAGGGAATTTGTCCGCGGACATTATCTGCTCCGAGAAGCGTAGACTTTTTCCGAGAGCGTAGCTCAGGAAATCTGTGAGTTTCTTAATTAAGCGAAGTGAGTAATCAAAGCATTTTCCAGAGCGAGGACGTACAGCTGTTGGTTCCAAACGTCTTTGTTCTACACATCTTCGAGCATACCACGGTACACATCACCTAAAACAACCAAACCGTCATATCTCGCGTGCACACTTTTTTCCCGTGCTTCGCAGGTGTTATAAGTCTGTAGTTAAATTCTCTATGGCTTGGTATAAATTATATATTGTCCATGTAACATGCGAAATTTTAAGAAATGACATTTATATTTTTTATCTTATCTCCGATAGTGCGCTCGCTGCTTTAACTGCCAAGGTGTAGGCCACAAGGCAAGGGCCTGTCCCTCGGCCAAGATCAGAAGAAGTAGAAGAAGAGATAACCCACCTGCAGCACCAGCACCAGCAACAGCACCAGCACCGAACGCGATCATTCACCATCACCACCATTATTCAAATAACACTCGAGTTAATTTCTCACAATTCCTTCTTTTATTGTCATTTTCAGCCGACTTCCTTTTTTTAAATTTCATTTTATCTTCCGAGGAGTAAGAAATGTTTGTCATTTCTTTCGTCTTTTTTTTTTCAATAAAAATAACTTTCCAATTTAACAATTTTTCATTTTTTCCTTGCCTTTTAATTGCCTTCAAAGTTCCTCTAATTTTTACGACTTTTTTAATTTCACATTTCAAATTATTTCGCTTTTTTCCATGTATGAAATCAATTAAAATTTTCTCTTTCAATAAATAACATGTTCAACAATGTTCTTGTATTTACCAATGTGGAATAAATTTTCATTTTTTCATATTTGATCTGGTCAAAGGATTATTGGGTTTGACCATAATTAATAATTTTCAATTTTGGAGTATTTTGCCAATTGAGTAAGGCCGACACACACGGTGCGACAAATCGCTGCGACACGTCGCGGAGACAGGTTGATGCAACAAATCGCCTCGTCTGACATGTGAGAATAATTGTTGCTGCGACAGAATTTTGTCGCTGCGATCTGTCGCTTGAATTCAAACTGGTTTGAATTCGTGCGACCGCAGCGACAAAATAAGTGCAAGCAGCCCTGCCACAGTGTGTGTGCTTCTTCAACAACAAGTAGAATGGTAATCGATTTTTATAAAGAAACTAGAGTCCTGTGAGATAGAAATCATAAAGACTATGGAAAAAATTCAATCCAGAAGAAATTACTCACCCCTTTGGTTGCCAAGCTAAAGCGATCGAACGTGTTTATATTCGTCGTAACCTGCATCATCATAAACAGAACTAGAAGCTTCTTTTTGTTACACCTTCGCTGTATTCGCTTGTCCGCCATGTTAAATTTGAAAACTAGTTCACATTTCCCCTCTTCTAAATTCGTTTGCGTGCCCAGAACAAGTGTCCTGTCGCAGCGACGTGTCGCAGTCCAGACGAGGCGACTCGCCGCGATTTGTCGCATCGTGTGTCTCTGCCTTTATGGTCATATTCTCTTGCCAATACCTATAATAACTTCCCACGTTCATGAGTTTCTTGTAATTTTTAATGAAAAATGAATTTCCTTTTCTTTTCTATTTCCAATCGTCAAGTATTTCTTTCTTTTGCACAAAATTCAAAGCAATAAAATTCCCCAACATAGAAAAAAATTAATAATGGAATAATTAAATAGAATATTTTCAAATGTCATTTTTTTTCCAGTATACAATGATTTTTCCTTTTTTCACAGTTTTCTTATCTACCGATGTAAAACAGGTGTTTCAAACAAAGTGACTTAGATGGCCGCGATAAATGTTGGCAACACCGAAAAACGATGATCAAGATGTGGCTGAAGTATGTCTAGACGAGGGAAACTGGGGTAAATAGCCACTGAGTGAGGGATCAGTTTCTGCTAAGGTAGTGGTGCGGTATGTTCCAGGCCACATTTTGAAAACGTGCACAACAATTTCGATTTCCTTGTGAAGTTTTGCACCTGCCAAGAAAACAACATGATAGCGCGCAAATTGCCCAGAATATTGGTACAAAAACTGCATGTTTCTAACAGTTATCCTTTATCGAGTGAACAAAAAGCAATTTTGACCACTCAGCCTCGCTCTTTACTGGTAATATCCAACTCATCTGCGCGTTGTTGAATAATAGCGGAGTAATAATAATATCTTGAATAATATCTTGATAGACTATCCCACCTAGACTAGCACCAGCCAGGCGGTGTGCGTCACAAAATTCGACCAATCAGAATGCGTTATTTTTCAGTAATTTTTGCGCTCCAGAACATCACTGTTGGGAGGTCAGGCTGTGGAAAATTTCATCTTTCTCCAGGTCCGTGTTCTATTTTATGTGGTTCAAATTCCTTTTAAAGTAAGAGAAATTATTTGGCTTAGTGCTGGTTACGTTATTTTCCAAGTTGAAGAGTTTGTTCGCGTTAGTAGTCGTTTCAAAGGTTACGACTGCCGCCATGTTGTTTTGATCGTAGATTTACGTACTTTTCTTGAGGTTATAGCTACTTACTGTTGCCAGTATTTTCCAATTTTTTTGCTCGCTAAGTTAGCTTATCCTTTGAACTTAAAAATTTTCGGGGTCTACCCGGGTCTACCCCTTATGGTTTTCCCGGTGGAAGCCGTTGAAGTAAAAGAGATTCTATGAATAGATCGAGTAAACCAAGTGGCTCGATCCCCGGGAAACCGGTTGGAAAAGCCAATCGAAGGGAAGGTGGAGCTCCGTCAAATAACCTCTCATCCAGGAGGAGTCTTTTCAACTTCAAACCAGACAAGGTAAAGAACTGTAATTTGTAATTCTTTTGCGCCCTGATGCGTTTTTATATTGCATTTTTCTTGGCAGGGCACAAAATACACAGCATTGCTGGTATGAATTCTTAGTGTGTTGGTGTATTTGTTGTTAACATTTTCGAACAGTTGTTGTAAATTATTATTACTTGTTTTAATTGCAAGCAAGATTACATGAAAGAAATGCTAAATGGCTTAAATCCTTTATTCACTTGTTGATGACAAGAAATATGTCAAAGGGTTTGTGAACAAAATATCAAAAGCAATTTTATTCATGGTTTGCACAGGTAATGCATGCAGGCACCAAGTCAATTCCTATTTACGGAAAAAATATGCAGGGCATATCATGGTTTAAAGAGATACATATTTAATCTTTTAAACCCAAGATTTGTATCATTTGAAGTGTTCCAACAATAGAGTGGAATACTGTTTTGACTGTGTTCCTTGAGTTACATTCTTAAAATGTTTAGAAGTAATATTGATTTTACAACTTTAAAAATTATTGAGTAATCTGTTTTTCCCTGCTACATGTACAGTGTCCTAACAATACTGTAACTGAAACAATATTGAAACTTATTTTAAAAATCACCCTTTCTTCTTTACAGGTGCCAATAGGACCTTTTCTGTACATGCTCAGTCTCAACACTTAGCAATTCCAGCAGAGGACATCTTATGGCTTTACAACATCACAGCTGGTGTGAATGCAGTGCCATTTGAAAGAGCCATCCACATGTTGAAGCGGAAGCTGTTCCCTGCTGATTATGCCCTTATCCCAGGGACAC
This sequence comes from Platygyra sinensis, assembly GCA_019787425.1. Taxonomy (NCBI): domain Eukaryota; kingdom Metazoa; phylum Cnidaria; class Anthozoa; order Scleractinia; family Merulinidae; genus Platygyra; species Platygyra sinensis. The sequence continues at coordinate 4,026 of JAHPZR010007419.1, read as the reverse complement.
AAAAAGTATGCACTTACATGTATTTAATTACTTTTGGGGGGGGGGGATTAATTAGCATTTAGAAATAGCAGGTTGCACTTACTTTGTAACCATTCAAATGGTAAAAAAATACCAAGAACAAAAGTTTCCTCGCATCATATCTACATTTAATAGGTTGCTAAACATCTGCGTACACCAGAATATGACAAGATGTTGAACCTACATGTATTTAATATTGGAAAATATATTCATTTTGATTTAGCAGTGTCTTTCTTGTAGCAAATTATTGGGTCACCTTTGCGGTAGCCTCATGGCTAGCCCGCTTGACTTCGGAGCGAGCGTTCCGGGCTCGAGCCTAGGCAAACGACATTGTGTTGTGTTTCTGGGCAAGACATTTTACTCTCACGGTGCCTCTCTCCACCCAAGGGGAAAAAATGGGTACCGGCAAATTTAATGCTGGGGTAACCTTGTGATGGACTAGCATCCCATCCAGGGGGGAGTACAAATACTCCCAGTCCCTTCATGCTACAGAAACTGGGATAAGCTCCGGCCTGGTGGGCCACTTGGCTCGAATGCAGACTTTACCTTTTTACTTTTACCCTCAGTGGAACTAGATTGATATTTTGTTTTCTTTTATGTCATTTTTTTTTTCAGAGAGAGAAGAGGATACCAAAGACTGTCTAAGTCTTTGATGGCAAACTACTTGTTTTGGCCACAAAGTAAGACAAATGAAGGAAGATCTAAAGGTGGATTTCAGCAAACACCTCTAGCAGCCTGAACAGCCTGCATTTTTTTGACATAAAGTAAAATACAAAGCTTAAGCACAGTATAGTGTTTCTTCCAAATTGTTGAAGCTTTATTATTTCCGAAAAATGCATGGTTAGCCCCTATTTTTTTGGATACCAAGAGCACTAGCAGAGTTCTGCTTACCCTGCATAGTTTTAAACCACCCCCAAAATATTTCTATATTAGTAGGGCAACACCATCAGGAAACCTGTGTATCTCAAGAAGTCATCTCTAATTGAGCCAGGGATGCTAACACAGATGGTGGTGGAAGTAGTTTATGCTTTTCCAACTGACATTCAAGTTGGTACAATCCAATATGTTTTGCATTATATTACATCTGTAGATCCCAATCAGTTGTCTCTGGGTCTCATCGATTACTATTACTTTGTAATAGCAACCCTGTTTTGAAGAGATAAACAAAAATAATGGAAGCCTCAGTTTTTAATACATTGAAAATTTTTATTGAGCAAGTATAGGTATGTACATATTTACATCTAGCCAAAGAAAAAAAAATTAATTAACTTTCTTAGAGGCCTTTACAACTTTTTTGCTCCAGGGTCCTTGTTTAGTGATCTTTAAAGTTAAGTAAAAACCAACTTGTAAATAGTTTACTCTGAAGCGAATATGTGCAACTGTTATTTTCAGATTGTTTCTCTCTAATAAAGGGTGGAGTTCACTTGTCAATTCTGTTGCAATGTAACCAACTTTTTCCCAGCCACTTTGGTAGTTAATATAAACAGCTATTGCTTGCTGGTCATAATCATTGTCAGGCTCTGGCTGAAGCTTTGCTTGTACTGGTTTATCCTCCTCCAAACTTTCATAAGCCTTTTTCAGGGAAATTTGCCTGCCTTTGTAGGCCACTCCAAGCACTTTAAATGGAACAGTGTGTTCAATATCTGAACAATGACTCTCCTCCTCAATTAGGCAATCCCTGTCCTCAGCTGTGGCATTAAGCATTACTGTTTCAGACAGTCTGAATTCCCATAGGACTAAATAATTACTATTTTCTATTTTGATATAACATGATTTTGAACAGACTATTTCATCTCCAGTTTTTACACGCCTACTGTCTTCTGTCCTAATCAGCACTGGTAATGTTGTCCTTCTGTTTTTAGCAGTTCCCTTTCTAAATTCTATTGTCAGGACAGGAAAGGATGGAATGATCCACTCAATGTTTTCTTCCTCTAGGCTTTCAAATTTTAAGGTCAATTGTCTAGACTGCCACAAACCATCCTAAAGGGAAAAAGTGGTACAAAATAAAAACTACGCTCAACACATAAGAATTTGATGATTTCATTTCGAGAAATGCTACAGTGTACCTCAGTGTGCAACCACATGATACAAGGTACTGTAAACATTGCCTGTTGGAAGAGAATTCAGACGGTGATTTGCAGGATCAAGAAACTGTTCCATTTTCATGCACTTTTTTTTTCTGAGAGTAAGATAGACTGTCGCACATTTTGTGAAGCCTCTGACTTTGTAGATAAAGGACAAGACCCCTGGGGGGGGGGGGGTACTTAACAAAGTTTAATATGGGGAAGCTCCACCCTGAAGTCCAACCCCTTACCCTTTCATACAGATGTATACCAGTTTGGACGAAAAAGTACCCCCTTTATATACCTTTTATTGAAAAAAAAAAGGTACCCTTTCACATACCTAGTTTTGTTCTCATTTTCATGTAGTGCTTAATAAATAAACTGATACAGCCAGAATGGGCGTCTGTTCGAAATATTATAATTGAAGGCCCTTTTAAATACCTATATGACCGATTTCCGTACCCTTTTATATATCTGAATCCTTAAAAAGGTACCCCTTTCCGGCAGAGCTTCCCCATATAAGCCATTTTCGGGAGTATGCCCCCCCCCCACCCCCCAGGGACAGGGCATTTTCAATTAACAGAGTAATGGCTTTTGTAAAAAAAGTGGAAGTACATTATAGCAAAGATCTTGAAAATTAATTAGCCCAAAAATAAAGGATACATCACTTCATAGTCACACTATTATCTTATTTATGTGTTAATGAAGAGGAAAAGGAACGACACCAGGTTTTTACAGTTTTTCTGTGTAGGGCGATGCTATTGTGTTAAAACAATAAACAGGATAACTGTTAATTACAAATGGCATGATTTAATCATTTTTACCACTTGACATCCATAAGCAAGAAGGTCTGAATCCTCGGAAATGGCGATGTCAGCATAACAATGTTTAACAAGATAGGCTATTTGTGCATCGGCCTCGTAGGGAGCTACCACATAATCAATAGCCTTTTGGCGGCAAATCTATGAAGTATAAGAAAAGTATTTTACTTGGAATGAAGTTTTATATTCCACAAGCTTAAAGCTTGTGTCCTAATTCATATTCAAAGCTAACCTAAACAACATTAATTAATGACATAATGTGGAGTTTGAAGTCGTGTTGAGCTATCCATATATTATCAAGTACTCTACTCTGGGGAAGCAACGCATGAAAAATTAAAGACTCACTTGGATAAAGTCGCAGACCAGATCGTGGCTGATTTCAGTGGCTGCAGCTAGAGCTTTCTTTGCCTCTGTTTCGTTTCCACTTCGCCGGAGTTGCTCGGCTTTTTCCTTCTGTTGCTCTCTTTGTCTACAAGAATATTCATCCATTTAAAATATTTGCGACCACAATGTATCGAAAACGAACATTTGGCTTGGAAATTTGGGGTGACAGGTAAGTTGAACCAAACAACAGTTAAGATCACATGCGATAATTTTTCTCACCTTGCTCGTTTTACGCGCACTCCTTCCTTGGCCGGTAGAGGTAGGCCATCAAACACAACCAACGGGCGAATGTTGTTTTTCTCCAACAAATCCAGGAGGGAAATGTAAATCTCTTTTACCCTAAGATGAAGAAGTAAACTAAAAATCGGCGAAAACAATGAAAGAGCGGACGTGACGGCACGTAATACTAGGGATCAATTTTACTATGGGTAGTGTCGACCGACATATCGACCGATATGTCGACCGACATGTCGGTCGATGGTCGGTCGATATGTCGGTCGATAGTCGACCGCTAGTCGGTCGATAGTTGGTCGATAGTAGACCGATATGGCGGTCGATAGTCGGCCGACAGTCGGCCGACTGTCGACCGATATATGTCGCCCGATAGTCGGTCGATATATCGGTAGCCAGTCGGTCGATATTTGACCGACCAATCAATGATACTTTGCCGACACTCGGTCGACATTTGGCCGATGTTTCACCGATACTTCACTGTCATTTCATTCCCTAGTTCAACATCA
>JAHPZR010007416.1:62500-63639 GCA_019787425.1 Platygyra sinensis | reverse complement strand
GACCGTCAAACTGCAAACAGAAGAATTCAGCGAAACTAACGCGTACTCTGTCAAGAAAATATATTTATTTATGGAAAACAATGATCAATACGGCCGCAAAAAGTATTTTAGTACAGTTGTGTTACTATATGACGAGAGAATTTTCATCGACATTCTCAAGAATCAACCGCCAAACGTCAATTCCTACAGAAAAGTGCTTCAAACTTGCTCAGAAGCCGTGCGGCCGTGTCGGTAAAAGAAAATACAATTTAAACAGAAACAGCACTACTCTTCGTCGTCACTTTCGATGACAACTCTTCGCCTTTTCTGAGGTTCCTGGATTATAGTTACAGGCCCGTTAGAGATCTTGAACTGGCTCTCAGAGATGCTGCGAATGTCCACATCGGAAAAATAAAACCGCTTGGCTGTTTAAATCTGATGGTCCTTGAAGATGTTTAAACTGGCTTGAGTTACCGCAAGAGAATTTGTTGATGTTGACTACTGTACTGCTCTGGTGTCACCAATTGCCTTTTTATTGGTGAAAGGACAGTGAAAAGAGACCTGCCTCCGGAAAGGAACCTCTGTATACTTCGCTGCAAACCCAACAAGGGTATCAGGTTCATAATCGTCGCCATCCGTTTTCCGATATCTTAAAAAACTTTGCCAATAAGTAGTCAAGGACAGCAGCCGGTAAGTCCAAAACTTATACTATGCTTCCTTTGTTTATTGACGACAAATATCGCTGAAATGTTTTCATTTCACTGGCAGTTTTCCTTTCCTTTGATTTCAATTTAAATTTCTTCCTGACCAATTAACTCGTTCGTAATTTGCTGATGTAACTTCATTTTTTCCTTAAAATAGTAATATAATTAACTCTCTGAATGTTAATCGTCACTCATTGTCTTGTATCACAACGATTTTCAATGTAAATAAAGCAAATTTGGTCTAGCTTTGGATAACCTTTCGTGTTTTTTTCCTTTCCTAATTTGCATAATCCATAATCGGCCCGTGGGCATTACGGGAGAATAATGCCCTGGCGTGAAGCTGCACTTAGCCAATCAGAGCGCGCGTTATATCGGCTACAAACACTAGCCATATAATAAATACCTTAATCATAAAAATTACAATTTCCTCGATTGTGATTGGTTTAAAAAACTCCT
>JAHPZR010007416.1:0-50000 GCA_019787425.1 Platygyra sinensis | reverse complement strand
TGATGAGGAGAATGAAAATGATTGCATTGACTCTGGTGGCAGAGACGAATCGAGTGATGTCATTCTTGCCTTCATCGATGACGAAGAAGAAGTTGAGAGGCCAGCCACAACATGTTCGGGAAGAGCTATAACCAGAAGATCAGAAATTGATTTTTCTTTCTCTTATTTTTTCAACGAATTCAGAGCGAGCTGGCACATTTCTTTTTTGCTGACTTTATAGTATACAGTAGAAAGTGACAGATGCAACTGTAGTATGAATGGTAATACCTTCATAATGCCAAAAACATACTGTGCTACTGTACAGTATGTATAGCTAGTTTAATTTTTCTTTCTTTTAATTTGTGTTTTTTTTTTAACCGAAGAGCACTCTGTAGTATAGGGATTGTAAATTTCGTCTTCATAGTGAACACAATAACGTCAAGCAGGGGAAAAATAGAGAATATTAAAAAGGTAAAATCTTGAGGGAGGGTTAAATATATTTTGTGGGGGGGGGGGGGGGGGGTCATCCAAAAAAATGACTGATATAAGGGGGGGCCATGTGAAAAAATTGGTAAGCTGAGGGGGGGTCATGCGATTTTTAAATGGTGTTTCCCAAATTCCACCAGCCCCCCCTCCCCCATAAAAAATGAACGGTCCCAATATCAGCCGACATACCAGCAAGCCAGAAAGGGGTTTATTTATTTTATAACCCTCCCATTAATTTTCAGTTCGCAAAAAGCCGCTCGTAAACATGGTAAAAAGCCATTGGTGATCTGATGGCGAATGCGTGTGATTGACGTGGGGGAGCAAAGTAAATTTGATTGGTTTAACTAACTTTATATCCACTGTGATTGGGCCAAATTTGACAAGCTGTCATGTGAAATTAATTCTCGTAACGCCCCTTGGATCAAAAAACTCGAAAACTTAGCGCTTTTGGTTCATATATATGGCGCGGCAAATAGGACAAATCGAAGTGTGTGACCTTAAAAGTAAATAGCAACACCTTTAAAGCGAAGACCAACACCCTTAAAGTGACGAAACTCGGAAGTATTCCGTTAAAATGATTACCAACACCTTTAAAGTGAAGACCTTCACCTTTAAAGTGACGAGGTATTCCGTTAAAGTGAACACAAACACCTTTAAAGTGAAGACCTACACCTTTAAAGTGACGAGGTACATCTTGAAAGTGAAGACCTACACTGCGTTAAAGTGAAGTTGAACGAAATGATCTCTAAAACGACGAGGAACATCTTCAAGTCAAAATTTTTGCTTTAAATTGACGAGGTACACCTTTAAAGAGACGAGGTGCACCTTTAAAGTGAGCATAGGCCTGCGGTTCAGAAAACAGCGGCTTCCCATAATGGGCATTAGCGAGGCATTATCCAATATGGCGGAAGACGTTCCTCAGAGAATAAAGAACGAATTGACTCGGCTGTCAGAAATGCTAGGTATATCTGCGAGCACCATTCAGCGTCGAATGGCAGAGTACGGCTTGTCAAGCAATAACTATTCTGACCTTTCAGAAGAAGAACTGGATCGTATGGTAACAGAAATTACAGAGCAATTTCCTCGAGTTGGATATGTGGGGGGGGACAGGGGGGCGGGAGCCCGGGAGATTAGGGGGCGGGAGGCGGGAGAGGAAAGGGCGGGAAGCGGGAGTTCTAAGAGGGCGGGAAGCGGGAGAGAAATGCGAAATGCTAATTATTTTAATTTAACAATGCGTTAGAATACTTTCAAAAACATCAACCTTAATTATATTGACTTGCATTTAACGTCTTCTCAGTCACTATTGAGACTTCTGAGCAAACGAGCAAACGAAAATTTGCGCTTGGACTGGAAAACAGTAAACCCGTTTACAGTGGTTAGGCCTTCCCCTTTTTTCCTCTGTTTACTGTCGTCCGACCGACCCAGATTTTCGCGTTTTCAAAAAAAAAAAAGTTGTGAAGAAGGCAATGACATATTTGACTGGTTTATCAGCTTAGCTTAGTTTGCCATCGATTGTAAAGCCACACATATGTTGTGACTGATTTCTTAATGAAGACTTCTACAATTACATAATTTCAAGAAGTCGTCCCTTTAATCGGAAATGCTGACAATGTTTTGTGCTGGCACTGCTGTGGATAATTTCAGGCGAGATCAGCAGTAAAAAAATGGTGGCCTTTTGTTTACGGTTGGACCTCGCCATAGAGGGAAATCGTCATTTTCTCGAAGACGAGTACAGTGACCTATCATTTTTTTTCTTTTGTTTTGAATTGAGTAATAAATTTCTCTCCTGATTTAAAATAAATTTGGACTAATTCTCAGTGTAGAAAAAAGGCGAGTCTAAAACACAGGTCACAAAACACAGGTCATTGTTTCACCAATACTGGAACAACCCTAAACCTTTACTAAACATTGCCTTAATGTAGTATTTAGGCCTAAAAAGTTGTCTTAGTGTAGTATTTAGGCCTAAGTTTAGGATTAGGAAGGGGTTAGGGTTGTTCCAGTATTGGTGAAACAATGATCCGTGACCTGTGTTTTAGACCCGCCGATAGAAAAAGAAACAATCGTCAGAAACGTGAATTTAGTAAGCAATCGTGACTATAATCATGGTGCTATTATAGGAATTTAAGGCAGGGTTCGTACTGTTTTGAGCTCTTCAAATTCTCTGACTTCCCATGACTTCTTCCATGACCTTTTCAAGTTTTACATTGTCCTTGCCTTGTAATCCGCAGTAAATAACCTATCAAACAGAACTTTAATTTTCCATGACTTTCAAGGACCAACAATTAAATTCCATGACATTCCAGGTCTGGAAATAAATTCTTAAATTCCATGACTTTCCAGGTTTTCCATGACCTGTACGAACCCTGTATGGGGTATAAACGAGGTGCTGTTGCTCCTAAACGAACATGCATGGGCATGGGATGGGGACCCCTCCTTTTTATTTAAAAATTTAAGTTTCTATAATATAAACAATCAACAGGCAAAGTTTGACAAAACTCTCAGTGCAGGCTCTAGTTCAGTGGAATGACCTTAATTACGACGTCGATCTTTTCTTCCTCCATTGTCCTAATGTCAACTTTGTCACCTCGTCTTGTCGTTTCCAGGCTCCGCAGATATTATGCTAAAGTCTGGTCTCCTAGTTCTAGACTTCTCCTTTTTTTCGGCTTTTTTTTCTCTTTTCCGACCGACCAACCCAAAATCAGAAAACGTATTCGACAGTAAACGAAGAAAAAAAAAGATGGCCTTACGTCATATAGGTCATAAAATGTCAAGCGGCATGAGTGCACGTGTCGCGTAAGCTGTCAAATTGCAAAAAAGTGAGACGAGCAGGCGATTTCAAATCACGGGACGGGAGCAGCACGGTAAAGGGCGGGAGGCGGGAGATAAAGGTACGGGAAGCGGGAGAGCAGGGTACGGGAGGCAGGAGGTTCTGACTCCCCTGTCCCCCCCCACTAGAGAGAGTAGCTCATGGGATGAAATAGGTATGTGTTGTGATAATGTGAAGCCTGAAAACTAGAATTGAAAAATCGTACTCGTAGTCAATCTCGTACTCGTAGTCCAATCTAAAGCTCCCTAGTAGTATAAAACGCAGAGTGCGAGAACTTGTGGCTTTTTTATGGAATTGAAAGTTTTTGTGACTAAATAATCTTACTTGCAGCTTATAAGTGGATAATTTTGCAAAACTATTTGGTGCATAAACAACTTGGCTTGAAACTTTGCATTAAGTGTGTGCAATAGACAAACGGGGAGGATTAATATAAATATAAGTATAATTATGTAATACGGGTTTCGAGTTGGAATAAATTTGCATGAGTGAGTTTTTTTTTATAAGACTCACAAATGCAAATTAATTCCAAACTGAATGACAGAAACCGTATGATTACTTATCATGACTTATTACAGTCTTTCCCGTAAAACCATGAATGCCAGAGAAAATTTCTGAAATGTTTATTGTTTCGCGACCAATCAGATGCGAGATGAAACCGCAAAAGATAACCGACAAACCGCAGCAGGGATCAGTCACGACTTGATACGAAACCTGAATGAGCTGGCTTTCTCTTCTACAAGAAATCTTCAATTTTCCCTTTGGATCTCTCTGAAAAAGATATTTTTTGACCGAAAACCAACACCAGTCTCTTGATTCCGTCTGTTCAAAAACCAAACTACCGAATAGCCCTAAAAGTGAGTGCAAATTGTGAAAATTTACAACGGTACAGGTTGGCGTCTTGGGTGAACCTGGTTTCTCAGCATCGCTTGTGACTGGCTCATATTTTCTTGCTCTGAGATGCACTGTCTAGCTGTGTCTGATCCTGTTTTCTTGATTAACTTTGCTTTTCCGTAAAATGTCGTTCATATCTATTCTTTGGTGACAACAAAGCTGAAATAGAGAAAGAAAAATTTCAGTATTTGAAAACAGTAAAATTAAAGATTCCTCGTGGAAGAAAAAGCGAGGTCGTTGTTTCGTGTCAAGTCGTGATTAATCCATTCTGCAGTCTTTCGGTTATCTTTTGCGGTGTCATCTCGCATCTGATTGGTCGCTAAACAGTAAACATTCCAGAAATTTTTCTCTGGCGTTCTCGGTTTTACGGGAAAGACTGTAATAATATAAAGATGAAATAATTTGCGTGGAGCAAGTACCAGAAGATTTTTTTTAAATTTATTTTTTCTCATTTGAGAAAACTTTTTTCAAAGTTTCCACACAAAATTTTCTTCGTCATTTTACATGATATCATTGGCTTAGAAAATTTCCTTTTATCTTTCAGCCAATCATAATCCAGAATAATTATGAAGTGTAACTTACACTTTTTGCACTGATGTTACACGTTTTGCACTGGTGTTTATAACACCTTGAACTGCACTGCTCTCGGCCAATCAGAATTGAGTTATTTTTTATGTATATTGTATGGCATATGTGCTGCTCTTCATTAATACAGAGATCATCTATACAAAAGTTAATATGGAGCTCCATGGTCAGTAATATGTCATTTAGCCATCTCATTAAAATTCAACATTAGTACAGTTATTGCCACACTGATACTTTCATACTACTATTGTACTAAGTTATTTTCAGAACATTATTAAATATAAACTGTTTACCCCAACCAGAAGTCGATTAGTCCCGGACCAGAAGCCTAGGGGCTAATTGATTTCAGGGTTAAATGACTGGTAACGCTGTTGTCAAAGTGCCTTGGTAAAAGAGAAGTTGATAAGTTTAATTTCATATTGAAACTACTATAACCAGAGAAGGGAGTTATTCGCTCTTTTCAGCATCTTAACCACAGAAACTGGGCATTTACATGTAATGTTCTAATTTGACTGCCCAAGGATATAACTTGAATACAAAGCCTCTTGGCTTACCAAGTTTTCCCGTCTTAAATAGTCTCTGGTGAAACTTCACTTGCTTGCATCTTGTTTAATTAAAAATAAAACCCTTGTAAGGTTCTAAGACTTTCATGTTAGCCTGTGACCCAGTACCAATCTGGTATCCTTGGTATCCTGCAAGCTTGCATGGATGTGTGTATCCATGGCTGCTCCCCTAAAAATTCTTACATTGCTGTTTTCAGTAGATGATTCTTCTCTAAGCCAAGATCTTGGGAAAAGTCACAATTCAAGTGCGGGCAGATTTACGGGAGGCTATTACAGATGGGATGATGCTGATGATGCATACATGTGCGCAGATGAAGTCACTCGCCTATGTCCTGAAATTCCCAAAGGAAACAACTTTGCCCTTCTTGTCTGTTTACAGCAAAAGGCCAAGGTATAGTCTATTATTGTTAGATTCATTTGTTACTTAATGATGAACTTTTTTCACATAGTACTGAGTTTTTAGAGTGAAAAAATTTAATCAATTAATTTGTGATTCACCTTTGAGGCAAAGAAATGAATTTATTACCATTTTCCAGTACTTAGCATTATCTTTCAAGTATGTACAGTAAGATTTATGATTCAAACAGGTTTGTTTATCGTGCTGTGTAACTGCTGACTAGTTTAAGTGACGTTTGACAAGAAAAGATACTTTTTATAATTGAAACCATTTTGACACTGAACATGGTGCACCCTCCACCAGATAAATTAGTTTCATTAAACCACCGATGACTGTGCTGTCCATAACTGTCTGTCATCACCTTTCATCAAAATTGGTGGTTAATCCAATAATGGCTATTTAGTGCAAAGTATGCATGAAAATGTTTAGAGGTTTGAGTAAAAAACTAGGGAAAAAATTTCCCTCAATTACATTTGGCTTAACTACCTGCTAAGAATTGCCCCTCTTGAAGATGCTTTCTGAGGAATTCTTCAACTTGTATCAAGCCCAGTAGAGGGTCAACAACTGCAGCAAAAGATAACGAAAGGAGAAGAGGGAAAAGTGAAAAAAAAGCTTAAGGTTACTATGCACCTTCAGGGGTGTCTCACGTGCAAGCGATGTAGCGCGTCTGGCTTAAACTGTAGATATCTAAACCCCTATATCAAATTAAAGCTTATAGGACTGGCTATCAGACTATACCAGAAATTTTGAAAAAAATGAATTGTCAAATTCTTCACAACTCCTACATGTAAATGCAAGCGCCCAAATCACCTTTTGAGCATTGCCTGTCAAAGCGAATTTTGTTTTTTGCATATTTAATGTGTTCCTTCGTTTCCGGGACTAAAGCGCTAAAAAATAGGTAGTCAAGGACTACATGTAGCTACTTCTGTAGGAAGGAAATAAAAACAAAGAGAGAGAAAGAAAGGAAACTGCAATGGAAAGCAACTTATTGTTTGGTCTGTTGACCAATTAAAAAATTATAGGCCTCTGAGAGGACATGAGGTTACTGGTGGGAAATACCAAAGTGCAAAACGAATGAAAGTATACCAGCAGAGTTCTCCATGTTTCGCGGTATTTTCATAGCTGTCTTAATTAGGGAACAGGTAAGACAACCATGAAAAAACCAGGAAATACAAAAGACAAGATAAGACACCTCTGCTAGCACAGTAATGAAAGTAGGAAAAAAAATGAAATGTTGTTGAACAAAATGTTTTCGCCATATAGCTAGCGAATGAGTATGACATCAATGATCCAAAACCACAAGATGAAAGCCAACAATTTTATTTTAAACACGTAGTCCAATAGGTCTTGCCTTTGGTAATAACAATTTAAAATAATCTATGGGTATAGATCTATCTGCTAACAGGAAATGGAAGTGTATTTTTCCTAGATAGAGCTCTTCAGTTTCAACATGTGGAAATATGCATCCCTTTAACTTGAAATATAATTGAACATTTGCCACAATATTACTTAGCCAAACAACTTGATCTTTTATGAAGACTAACTTAACAAAACTACTTGGTCATCTATGGAAACTAACCTAACATAACAACTTGATCCTCTATGGAAACTACTGGTAACTGAATTAACATAATAACTTGATCCTTCATGAAAACTAACTTAACCAAACAATGTGATTCTCTTGGAATCTTGTGAGGATAGGGTACAAAATTTGTTCAAAATTGACTTTACAGGAAGACATACTGATACACAAGAAATGATGTTATTCCTTTATCGCGCGACAAAATGTCCAACGGAAGCCGGGAAATTCAATATGCAAAAATGAATTAATTGACTTCGGAGGGCATTAAATGAAACCCAACACAACAGAATTTCCTTTCTTGTACTATTACGGCTGATATTTGAGAAAACAACGGAAAATAAAAGCGAAGAACTCGTGTAAAAATCTAAAATCTAAAAACAAGAAATCAAATTATTTCTTCCCTGTACAAAGGAATTCTATTATTTAACACGGCCAAAGAGGGATGAAAGTTGTGAATCAAAAAGATGAAAACAAGCCAATTATTTAGGGATCAATCGTATCTTAACTCTGTTATTAGTGCCCATTTATTTCTTTTCTCGTTTGTCTTGTAGTAGCTGAATAAAGACTCCAAAATATACCGGTATTTGAATAAAGCGAAGAAAGAAAATAAACAAACCGCCTGATAGTCGCCATGAAATCCAGCGTGGAAGGTACTATTCACTTTTAAAACCTAAAATTCCCAAACACAGGGGACCAAATGAAAGAAATCAGAAGAAAAGTTCAATAACAATAATTTTTCGTTCAAGCTAGGGCGAAGAAACCTAGTTAAAAGCAAACAAATATTCCAAAATTTTGCAGACATGCTTCACTGCATTGCATGTGCAAATTTATTCTTCACGCTAAAACAAGAGCCTGAGTTCTTGCTGACTGCTTTTGCTGAATTGCTGTTATTTTAAAGCTCGTATAAGAGTTCGCCAGATGATGTATGTGGACCAATTCGAGGTGTTTCGCTGCCCAAATCGCTCCATCATGGCGAAGTCAAACATCTCGGTTCAGCGTTGGTTTTTCTGGTGGAAATTCTGAGCAGACCGTCAAACAACTTAGAGAAGTCTTTTCTAGAAAACACCGTGCACATTGCTTGAAAGCTGTGCCTGGTTACTGGTGCAAAATAGCAAAACATTGTAACTCCGCCAACAAATCCTCTCACCTGTAATCGCCAACTGTTCAATGAGTTCATGCACACTGCTCCACATGGAAAGAAAGCAATGTCACTGGAACGTTTCACTCGATAAGTAGTTGATCGTTCACGAGCGCGGACGAAAATGGATCGGGTAACATCGAGATTGGCCTCCGCTATCGTCGACGTGGAAGCGTTTCGTCGAGTTTGGGATCGTATAAAACCGATAATCTGAGATAAATCGATAAATGTTCCCAACACAATCCGAAAATTGGACCACTCACGGACTTACACACTTGATAACATAGTAGCTATTTCTCTTCTACGAAGAGAAGTAGCTACAAAAAGCGTGTCTGTGATTTGCCATATTCAATTTCAGTGAAAAGTTACAGAACATTTTTGAAATAGGATTAAGAAAATGTGGATTGATCGTACAAAAATCGCTCTTGAAAAAAAAGTACCGGTATTTTGAAATAAAAAATTCGGAGACACATTTTTGTCGTTTATATGTAAAACTAGCTACTGTCAAAATTTGAGAGCAATCGAACAAATTCCCTTTGACTTGTAGCTCTTTAAAGTGTCCCCTTCTGGTGAAAAAATTGTTTTGAGAAAACAGCGCTGAAAAAATTTTCCTGCTTCGCAAATAAACTCTGCCCACAAACACAGTCAACTGGGTTCTCAGATAACTGAGCCAATCAGCATTTGGAAAGTTAGTACCGTTGGCTTCCTGGTGAAATTTCCCCGCATAATCTTCAATCAAGCCTTAGTGTTTCGCATTGCGCTCTAAGCGAGGAGAATATTTTTGGCTGCTTGTTTTTTCTTGAAGCTGTTGGAGCAAAATGCAGAAGATAACAAAGGGAACGACCGCTAGAAAGCAAACTAAAGTGGCTAGGCGGAAAAATCAAGTTCAGTAGTAAAAGACAATGCAGCAGGTTCAAATGAGCCGATAAACTTTAGAGAGAGAATTATTATGGCGATTTCAGAAATTTGGGCACGTTTCACTTTCTCCCTTGATAATAATGGTGATATTCTGATTTTGATAGAAATAGTTTTTGATTGACAAGAAAGCCTTTTAATCCAATATCACTGTCGTATTCGGTAGGATGAACAAACATCCATACAGCAATCAAGCCATTCCTTCATGTGAAATGGCAAGAACTTTTTCGTTTATTTATGACAGATTTGATGGAAACTCTTCAGCTGATATGTTGGAGAAAAGCATGTCGGATTGGATAAGAAGAGGCAAGCCAGCCAGAAAGAACATGTACTATCATTTAAGTGCCTTTGTCAATTAAAATTCTTGACTCGATCTTTTGCAGGCTTGATCCCAGATAGCCGCCGTTAGCTTCAACTTTCCGCCAACTTTCGCTTGTTCCTTCATTGCTGTAATTTCATTTTTGGTTCACTTCTTTCGCTTCTTCGAACTGGTCCACGGACATTTCCATGGTCTAGGTTTAGTCATACCTAAAATAATAACACCAAGGAAGATGCTTGTGTGGTGGCTGATCAACTGAGTAGCCAGTTCTAATCCCGCGAAAGTCGTCTCGGTTGATTGCATAACATCATAGGGCTGTCAATCAAGGGGTAAACTTTTACTTCCGGCGTAAACGTGAAACTGTGATTTCTCTGGCAAAATTTAGTCTTTTTCAATGATTGTTTTTAAAAAATTAAAGATCACACTTTGACCAATATTTTGACTCAAAAATCCAGATTTGAAGAAAATTATTGATCTGAAGGTACATAGTAACCTAAAGGCGTATTAGTGACCCAAACTTTTGATTTGTGGACATACCGAGCAGAAATGTCATAAAATGCAAATTGCTAGTGGAAAGAAAGGCATGCTCTCATGTTGCAAACATCTCTTTGAGTTGATTGGAGCTAATATAGCTCATGTCCATGCTGAAAATATCAAAAATGTCTAAAAATTGTGTTTTTGCCAAGAATCTTCAGACCTGTGTTAGTGGGTTAAATAATGAACTAAAGGTACAGTAATGCTGTGCATTAAGATAAAATTGATGACATATATTAAGTGAAATGGTGACTTGGATAAAGTGAAATAAATGAAGAAGTGTTCAAAAGCCACTCAGAAAATACAGGTCATATCAGGGCATGTCACACATAACAACCTAGTTTACGACTTTGCTCGTCATGAGTCTTCCACAGCTCAGTGGTTGGAGTGTCAAACTGGTATTTCTAGAAGGTCATGGGTTTGACTCCCATTGGGGAACTCGGAAAATTTATTTTCTGAGTGACTTGAGAATGCTTCCTCATTTAAGATAAAATTGATTTAAATTTTGGATAGAAATATCATTTTTATAGAATAATATTATTATGATCCTATCCTAATCTGAGACAAAAGAAAATAAATATCCACTAATTCATAATTTTTTATTAAACAATTAGATTATCAGCTTGAGATTTCGCGCCATAGTCGACCAGGGTACTATAGTATAAATCTCCTAGTCATTCAGTACTTGATCTACATGTAAATCCTTTTCACAGACACTTCGAAAATGCCAATGAGAGCGGCTGTCATTCTGTTAACAAGGGCACACTGCTATGCTACCCATTATTTATCACAGAATAGATAGTGAGGCTTATAGCCAATCAGAGAATGGCATACGTGATAAAATGCTGGTAGATTTATACTAATAAACAATTAGATCTTGAGCTCAATATTTCTATCCCATGATTGCGCCCTGTTCAACTATCACATATAGAAATTGAGAGCGAATAATCTTATTGCTTTGGTATAAATCTTCTAGTCATTCAAAACTTTATTGAAATCCTCTTCACAGACATTTTGAAAACACCAAGAAGTGGCCATCATTCTTTTTAACAAGTACACACTGCTACTCGATCTGCTCACTATGTATCACAGAATAGATAGTGAGTAGTGTAGCCAATCAGAGAACTACATTTGTGATAGAATGCTGTAGATATATACTAATACCCAATAGAAACAAGCTGTTGAATTACAATATTGATGCAAGCAAGGAAAATTTATGTTATCATGATCAAAGTAAACAAGTTTACCTTTTAGTGCAGACTGCACTGTTGTGATGGTTTGGGGGGTTGCCTGCTGCTAAGATACTAAGGCCCTATGGTGCTAAGGTGTAAACTTTAATGTTTAATTAATTAATTAATATTAATTAATTGATTTTTTAGTTTAGAGGCAAGGAAGTAGGGGGAGGGGATGATGTGGGAAAGGTACATGTTTAACCTACACATGTTCTATCCATGTTGGTTAGGTGTGAACATCGCAAGGCTGTAAATTTTCTCTTTAGAACAAAGCCAATTTGCTATAAATGTATGCGCAGATTAGTTAGCTTTTGTGTTTTCTCTATGTTACATGTAGGTGGGGGATACATTGCATATGGGATCACATACAAATGTTGAGTGGTTTTCCTTATGGTAGCGAACCCAACATATAAGAGGCATGTGTTCTAGTGTCGTTGGTGTTCATATCTTTTAGAATTACCCACAGGTCGGTTCAACAGATATCATCTGCTGTTTTCAAACTACAATATTATGTTTGTCAGGGTTTAAATAGAGAATGGAAATGTATAGCTTCTCCTTAGCGGCTTGTTTATTTCTTGCCTTAATTGTGTCTGTAAGAGAGACCAAAATGTTCCCGAGTTAATGACTGTAATATTCTGCAAACTGTAGATTTGTGACAAAAGAAACCAGGAAAGTGCTCAAGCATTGCTGCAGACTCCCTGGCACCTAATGAAAGCTCCTTATGACAAATAAATTTGATCAGTCTTTGAGGAGACTTGTTGCAGGATAATATCAGCCAAGTAGCACTGTTTACCTTCAATACTTCTCACTGAAATGCTTCTCAGTTGTATCAGTCAATATTGTTTTGTATTAATTTTGATTTGTTTTATTGTTAACTTGTTGGAACTGAAAAAGAAAGTGGTATTCCATGACTATCTGATAATATAATTAGTTCTTGTTCGTTGGTGATAAGAACATTTCCATTTTGAGAAAAAACAAAATCATTTCAGTTCTCTTTCATATCTTTATCAGGTATTTAACTTTAAGTTTCATTTATCCCCAAAAGACAAGCACATCTTCCGTGTGTTTTGAAGAAAACAAGGGTTTCATGTTACATGTATACCTTTGTGAGTGTTAGGGACAGTTTGCCTTACCATGCCCCTCTGTACCCCCCTTGTGCGGTTCACGTGATTGGTGCCATGTGCTTCGGCAGTTGTGTGTTGTGTGATGTGTGTGGGCGAAAGGTTTGCTTGTTCCGTCGCCTTTTACTTTATCGATGTTGACGTCTTGATTAGGCCTGGAGATGTCCAAAATATGGAAGTCGTTGCTCATTTGTGATGTTTTCCTTTGTAACTTTATATTTGTTTCGGGTTCGAGTCGCGAGCTTTTGTGTTTTGTAATTTTCAGCTGTACTGAACCGGCGGAAGGATGTGTAACAGAATAAACATCTGCAGTGTACAATTTCGTTTGTGGTTTTCTTCAACAGTGAGAAAAACAAATGTAGCAAGTTACAAAGTTGACGTGAAGAGCTAAACTGTCACGTTTGTTCAATGTATTATTAAATTTGAACAAATGAAAATCATTGTAAACACCAGTCGAGAGAAAAATTTAAAAACTGTCATGACAAACAGTAATTGTACATAATGTTTGTACCTTGAATGAAAATACAACCTTGATACCTACACACTATTACAGAATAGGTAGTGAGTAGCATAGCCAATCAGAACAGCGTTTGTGACAGAATGCTAATAGATTTATACTAAAACTCGATAAAAACACAGCACATGTTTTCTATTTCTTAAGTAATTATGAATGCATAATTAGTGGTTAGTCTCACTGAGTTCTGTTTCAATGTTTGCTTTCAGGAAGATGATTTGACTTCAGAATGTCATCATGTGAGTTAAACTTTTATACAAAAAAAGTCATGTACTTGCAGTGTTCCAGATAGGAGGGTGGTCCCTGGTCATATGCATGATTGATGAGTTCAGCTATAGAGTGTATGCACATGACGTCGTGGCAGCCATATTAGTATTCCAAAACAAGGAAACAACAGCCATGTTGGTGTAGTACCAAACAAATCCTGTAGGAGTTGAACTCTTCTTTTATGTGAACACTTTTTTTGTTCCAATAAATTTGCATGGCTGCTGTACACGTGAGTGCATATACTCTGTCTGACCTGGCATAGTAAGGGAAGACCTCAGGCCCCAGTTGTTCGAAGGCTGGATAATGCTATCCAGCAGATAAATCGCTATCCAGTGGATAAGTGGATACAAGTGTTAACAAAACAAACCATGCTATTCGCCGGATAGTGATTTATCCAGTGGATAGCATTATCCACCTTTTGAGCAACCATGATCTCATGTTTGGTGAAACCCATGTCTACAACCAGTTGCAAAAGTAGTTGAGACATCCTACCTTAACGAGAGGAAACTCTTCACTGCGCTATCACGCGTAATCTTTCTCACCTCCCCCCTTCCCAATGTTGCTAGCTATGCAATACGACGTACAAAACTTAGATGGACAACATTGAAACGGGGAAAGGAGGGCTAAAATGTTCTTCTGTGACACATTCGCAATTTGCGAACCATAGAAGTAAGTAAAGCCATTTTTGGCACAAAGTGTCTCGACATTTTTGCAACTGTTTGTAGCTGTTGCAATCCTTTGTTTGATACCAAAGGTTTAATTAAGGTTTCTCTATAGAGTTTTCTTTCTGTGCCTAATGTTTCCAGTTGTCTTTTAATTAAGTACTGTAATTTGTGCAAAGATGTATATACTTACATGTATATACTCAAACTAAACTGAAACCAGTGAAATAAATACATAAATAAACACAAGTGAAACTCTGAAAATTGTCCTGAACGGGATTTGAACCCACGTCCTCGGCTTTCTAGAACCGATGTGTTAACCACTACACCATCAAGACAGCCACGCCAATGCGTAGCCGAATTTAAGGCTTTATGGCTCACGGGACTCCCCAGACAATATTTTATGTATTTATTTCACTGGTTTCAGTTTAGTTTGAGTATATATAGTGTCAAAAAGGTGTTAACACCTTCCAGTGACTATTGTGAACTTGAAAAAATTGTCTGGGGAGTCCCGTGGGCCATAAAGCCGTAAATTCGGCTACGCATTAGCGTGGCTGTCTTGATGGTGTAGTGGTTAACACATCGGTTCTAGAAAGCCAAGGACACGGGTTCAAATCCCGTTCAGGACAATTTTCAGAGTTTCACTTGTGTGTATTTATGTATTTATTTCACTGGTTTCAGTTTATTTTGAGTATATATAGTGTCAAAAAGGTGTTAACACCTTCCAGTGACTATTGTGAACTTGAAAAAATTGTCTGTGTCCCGTGAGCCATAAAGCCGTTAATTCGGCTATGCATTAGCATGGCTGTCTTGATGGTGTAGTGGTTAACACATCGGTTCTAGAAAGCCGAGGACGCGGTTCAAATCCCGTTCAAGACAGTTTTCAGAGTTTCACTTGTGCTTACATGTATATATATATATATGTCTGGATTTTTGAAATGGTGCTAATGGCAAGACAACCACCCTGGCACTTTTCCAAGAAAAAAAAAAGGATTTTTCTTCAATCAACTGAGACAGTCTGTTAACACACAGCCTACTCACCCACCTTTCTTGTGTCTGGCTGGCTGGCTTCCAGCCACTAAGCCTGCAGGGGATGACTGGCCAAGGCTGTGCTGCAAAGAAAATAAGCAGTTTCGCTGAGCAAAAAGAAGAGCCTCTCTCTGTGACCCTCCCCACCCCCCAGGGGATAAAGCCTGGGCTTTCTCCTTGGTATCAGCTGGTAGCCAGACACCTAGGCTGTCTTCCCCAACCCTCCTTGACGGAAGCCCCCCCTGGCTTTTCAAACACTTTAAAGGCCTTCCTGCCGGCTATTGCCGGCAGGCAGGCAAAAAAGTTTTGCCCCAAATTCGACACCATTCTCAAAAATCCAGACATATATTTTTTCTGGATTATGAAAAACTGTTTCAATTTAAACAAAACAAGCTTGCCACTTTTCCAGAATATGTACAGGATTTTTAAGTTGTGAATGAAACATTTGAACGTCGACTTACAGCACTCAGGAATGAAATAAGAAAAAAATTTGGTGTTAACACCCTAGGTAACCTGGCAATTCTATATAAAGTTAATACTAAAGTTTGTAATGTAGGCGCAGACAGCATGGGTTCACTCATGAGGGCATACAATGCTGCCAAACTTCATTGCTTGAATTTTAACTTCATCAGTTTAATTTTAACATCAATGATTGAATTTTACAGCTCTATTTAAAATTTTGAACTCTTTTAGATTTCACATTATTAGAAGACTTATTTTCATTTATCTTTCCATTTTTTTTATCTCAATATTTGTATTTGACATTCCTCCTGTACATGTTCAACTCGCTTGGTCAAAATTACACAGTCAAACCATTCCATTTTCGACTTGATGCCATGAATTAAACTAAACACTGAAGTAATCATCATATGCTGCTACTTTTTATCAGTATTAATGCTTGCACCGGTAAGGTAAAGTCTGCATACGAGCCAAGTGGCCCATCAGGCCGGAGCTTATCCCGGTTTCCTTAGCATGAAGCGACTGAGAGTACTTCTACTCCCCCCTGGATGGGATGCTAGTCCATCGCAGGGTTACCCCCCAGCATTAAATTCGCCGGTACCCATTTATACACCTGGGTGGAGAGGGGCATTGTGAGAGTAAAGTGTCTTGCCCAAGAACACAACACAATGTCTCCGGCCAGGGCTCGAACCCGGACCGCTCGATCCGGAGACGAGGGCACTAACCATGAGGCCACCGCGCCTCCCACGCTTGCACCGGTACTCTACACTTAATTGATAGACACCAAGAGACGCACGGGTTTGGGGCAAAATCAGTTCATTGAAAGCCATAGGCAATAAAATAGAAACCCAGGGAGGGTAGGGAGGGTAAAACTAGCGAGGATAGACCGCAAATGACCTTTGAGATGACACTAAACTCGATATGACCAAGGAGAAACTTGATGCGAGTTTCAAAAGTCAATGCCATGCAAGGGGAGTGTCCCTACTTAAGTAATTTGACAAAGCCAAAACAACCAGACTAATATGCGGACTTTGTATTCAGTACACACTTGATGCAGTTTGCCACTCACTGCGTCATATTGCAACTCCACATTGGAAATTTTCGTGATCTTAAGCCTCTGAAAATCAAGCTTGCTAAACGCTGTACCTCTGGGTTTTTTTTTCCCCAAGCTTTTACCTTTATCTACCCCACTCACTTTTCAGCCTTTTTGAGTTATTTTTTGTAAAAAAAAATACCTCTTAGTCGGCGCGTTGAGTATGTTATGGACGGGTCAATGGATCAGTGAGTCAGTGAGTGAGTGAATGAGTGAGGGATGTATGTATGTCACACCAATCAGATCGGATCTACTATAAACAGCCAATCAAATCTCTTGTTTTAAAGGTAAATGGTACATGAGAAGATTTGATCCCGATACAGTTCAGAACGGCCATATTTATTCTTCTATAAAAGAGGAGGAAATATTCATATATTGGGTTTACTTCGGCATTTTCTGTGGGCTAGATTGAGGATTTTAGTTATGGAAGAGATGAGCCTTGAGGTTGAGCTAGTTGTATGCAAATGAACGAGATGTTTTTATTTTTAGTTACAAAGGTAACTTGATATTTTTGTTTTTTACAAAGAGTAAATTCAATTAGACGTCACGCATCGTTGTTTCTAGTTCTTAGGAAATGTTTTAGGGGTGATGAGACTACATGTATTTTGATTTGAAAAGTTCGAACATTTCCAATAATAAGTACAGGGAAACGATTGTTTTGTTCTTTTTTTGCATGTAAATATAGAGAGATATTTTTATTTTTAGTTACAAACGGTAATTTGACACTTTTGTTTTTCACAAGGGAGTAAATTCAATTAGAGCTAACAAATCATCAGCACCTGTTCCCACGAGATGGTTGCTATATTTAGTTACAAATGGTAACTTGACACTTTTGTTTCTTGTGTCGGAGAAAATCGTTCGCACGAGGTGTTTGCTATTTTTAGTTATTAATGGTAACTTGACACTTCTGTTTTTGATAAAAAAAACAAAAAACAAAAAAACATTGGAAATTTGAACTCAGCCTTTGAATTTTTGTTTACGCTTCGGCAATCATTGGTTGAGAGTGGGAGGGGAGGGAGGAGGAGGGAGGGAACTCTTCTCCAGGCTCTTTTGGGTACAATGTCTGTGTTTGCTTTGTGCAAATATGGTGGCAGAGTTCACCCTTGATGTCACACAGCAAAATTTGGGACGCTTAGATTCCTGCCAGGATGGTGATTATAGTAAAGTTTTGCTTTGATTGGAGTATTTAAATCATACTCTTATAAATTCTGGGGAATTACCTGATTCAATCATGGCTGGTATAGGATCCACCATGGCGTGTTTATTGAGTGCACAGCAGAGGTCACCCTCCTTCTAATAAATGTATTGGAGGATCAACTATTATTCGCGGTAGATAAAGGGTTTACTAGTCCTAAAATCAGTGAAATGTTGGGAATTTAAAAAACGATGGTGGAAAGAAGGATGTTGATGTTTGAAATCAGGATATCAGCTGAGCTATTCTTGGTTTTGTCACAGTTTTTCACTAGATTGATTCAGTTAATCGATGCTTCCGCTTGTCAGATATTTGTTGGTTGCCAACTAGCCACTGGTGGCATTTTGTGTATCAGTCAATATAGACCTGGCCTTCCTTTCTGGTTCAGGCGGCAATACTAATAAAAGTGGTAGTGTATGACCATTACTTCAGTGTTTAGTTGAATTCACAGTGTTGAGTCCAATATAAAATTGTTTGACTGTGTAATTTTGAGGAAGCGAGTTGAAAATGTACAGCAAGGAATGTCAAATACAAACATTGAATCAAAAAAATGGAAAGATAAGTGAAAAACAAATCTGAGGCTTGTGGTTTGGGAATGAGATGATGAGATAGACAGACTCTTTGTAGTATTATATCAAGAATTTATGGTGGTTTGAAAGCAACTATCTAGATCTAACATTCTCACACCCTCATACTTTTATCTTCAGATGTTGTGGGAATACAAACGAACATTTTCCAGGGATCAAAAGTTTGAAAAAGCTGTGCAGGAAAGATTTTGTGTGGCTGATCTAAAACTGGTAATTGTTGTGACAATGTTTCAAAAGTATGTAACACCCATTAATTATATTAATTAAGTAATTAACTATTTTGGGCCCCATGTATATTTTAACTTTGCAATCTTAAAGGAGCACAGTCATGGTATTTTGAGTTGATATTTTGATCATCAACTAAATTACCGTTAAACTTAAGAGAACCAGAAAATAATACTTTACAAAGATAGAAACAGATGAAAGAGATAATAAAAAACCATAAAGGAACCAGGATGGTTAAGGATGGAGAAGATTGACACGGATTGCAAACAACAAAATTGAAAAATTTATGCTAAACTTTCAAACCATTCAACCATGACTGTGCTCATTTCAATTAAGGAAAATAGTTCAAGTTTATGGTAACATAAGATGATGTTAATAAGCCTGAGAATAAGGCCCTATGACAGATAAATCCAGGATTGAATGCTAATGAGATTCAAATTCCTTATGATAAGCATCACAAAGTGTTTTCACTGGTAAAAAGTCACCAGAAAGCACACACAGTTCAGTCAAATATGAAGTAATGTGAAAATGTCAAAGAACCTTGCCAAAAAAAAGAATTGGGAAAATGGAAATGGAAAACATGAAGTACTAATTAAACAATAGTTGCATTCAATCCTGGACATAAGATAAGTGCCCTATGAAAGCACACTCATTGTCATATACTAGCAACAACCATGTCTCTGTTCCTATTCCACACAACATGCAACATTTGGAGAAGCCTTTGTACTAAGTAATGGTAGATAATAGTCCAAAGTACAAGATATAAAACAATGAACAGTAACCGGTTGTTTGATTACAATCTTGTGTATCGTTCTTCTTTGGCAAAGTCCACTGTAACCTAGCACGATATATATATTTACTAGTCCCCACAAAGGTTCCACAAATACTTGACATGCTCATCATGCTCATCTGCTCCATTTTTCCCCGTACGTCTGTCCTTCCGCAGTCAGTCCTGTTGAGCTTCCATTCACTCACAACAGCGCTTTTTCCCTCCCTCCCACCCTTGGTTCATTTTGGAACCTTTGTTTAGCTCTTTTGATTCTTACTTAGATTTACTATATATTTCACACAACCAGGACGTCTTTTTTCTCACGCAGATCGTTATTGTATTCCTCTACATCTATATATGTATCTTTAAGATTAATCTGTGCATTACGGTATTATACTGGACTAGGTCTCATTCCTACATTGGGTTCCAGGGATGTGGATCAACTGCCTTTCTCCCAATAAAAAGGGTGACAGGGAAATGCAACCCCTGGCTGCACTTTACCCCACAGTAAGGCTTAGCCCCTGGAGACAGATCTGGAAAAAATATCCACTCCAGGATGTGGACCCCTGGTCCCACCTGATTTGCACCCCACCAAGGAGGGGCCACCCCTCCTGGTCCCCCTTAGTCCCCAGTGACTGGGGATATTGGCCTTACCCCGGAGACTGATCAGGACCCCTGTCCAGGGTGACTACCTCTGGTATCACTTGATCTTATCTCCTCCCAGGAGGGCTTCTCACCTGGTCCCCTTACCCTGAGATTTTTAAAAGTGCTTCCCTAACTTTTGTATATTTTCTGTGTGACGCCCTGCATAGAGCCTTAATGCAAAATCACTAACAATTATTAGAAGAGTTTATTAATTTGAATTCTTAATTATGTGTAAATCTGTAGTGCAATAACCACATCTTTCATTTCATCTCTTTCTATAGTTGCCTGATTGTCAAAAACCAGGTCAGATTGTTACTTGCTTAGTTGACAACAGACAGAATCTGGCAGTTCCTGCATGCAAGCATATGGTGACCAAAATGCAAGCAATTTTCTTCAGTGATTTCCGTCTGATTTCACACTTTTTGGACGATTGTGCTACTGATGTGAACATGTTTAAGTGTGGCAGGATTCCAACAGAAGATGAAGATGAGGTTTGCGCTGGCAAACAGTGATTTATGAAGTGTTAATTCCTTAATATTTCTTAATATTTCTTGAAATAGATTCATCTCAATGGCATGTGATTCAAATGATCATTCTTGATTGTTTTCCTAGGACATCCACTCTCAAAATGATGTACTAGAATGCCTTGAAGAATACCGGGAAAGATTATCACAGGCATGTCAGAAACAAATTTATCGCCTAGCTGAACTGTCTTCTGATGACTATCATCTGGATCGCCCTCTGTACTATGCTTGTAAAGATGACAGAGAGAGATTTTGTGCAGAGATTCCTTCAGGGGAGGGAAGAGTCTACAAATGTTTGAAGAAACACAAGTCTGAGGAAACCATGAGTGATGAAGTAAGTTGCAGTGTAACCTTCAAGTCGGTATAAATTCCTTTCAGGATCCTGATACAATTCTATACCTGCCAACTTTTTTCAGTAAAATGTGTGAGATTTTTTTCTCCAGGGAACCTGAATTTCCGAAGATTTACCAACGTCTTCTGAAGATTGCCAAAGTTTTCGAAAGACTTCCGAAGATCGCGGAAGATTTCCGACAACTTCTGAAGATTTCCTGATGACTTCTGAAGATAACCGAAGTAGCCCGTGAACAGGCTCCCAGCCAGGTTGGAAAAAAAAATTCGGTCAGCGAGTGGGAGTCGGAGCGCCGTGACTCCGCGAGCGAAACAAGTGGGACACGGGGGAGCCTGTAGACATTGTTTTCAATGTACCGTTCCGCCCCTTGGTGATTAGCTAGTTAAACATCTGTCAAGGAGGTAATTAAACCTGTCAAAATTGATGGGTTTCCCTGCGCTGATGAGTCGGCTTTTTGTAACAATCTACCATAATGATGGTAAATAAAGTAGACAGGCCAAACATGACTCCTACGAGAAAAGGAGAAAACTAGAGCCGTTAGATCGTGCTAGGCGGTAAGTTTTAAGAGGTCTACAATCAGAACTAAGCTGAACAATGGCATATACAACACGCCACACAGTCGACAGACTTGCGTGTAATGAGTTAAATTTAAATCCTGTCGTACTAGAACAATCAAAGAAGAAATAAACCTATACATCGAGTTCCAGAAACATAAGCTCGATCAGATAGCTGCAAGAAACATTAGAATTTCTCTAGACAAGCCTATAGCTTTCTCGAAGTAAAGCCACGGCGTCTTCAGAGGAAAACATAGGAGGGCAAATATGACACCTGTGATAAGGATCTACCTACTGTACTTGCAAACAGTTCTAATGATTATCATAGCCGGGCCCGGCGTCACAATATAGAATGCAAGTAAGTAACATGTTCACAGTAAATGTCATATTTTGTCCCTTAAAAGCAAATACTTGGAGACTTAAAAACAAATCTTGCAATAGAAATGAGCCAAAACAATACACTAACACATGGCAAATTACAGAGGTGTCAAACTCAACGAAGCAACACGTAGATAACAGTGGAACTCATGTAGACCTATGACTTCTTAAAATTGCCGCCTAGCACGATCTAAGGGAAGTGGTCAAAACTACTATACTCGAACAGGACCCACCAAATCACAAATTAGTTGGTGGTGTCTGCCTGCACCCCCCTTGCTTAATATCAAAAGATAGTGTCTTAATTGCATAGCCACCCCTCTATCCAGCAGTAAAAAATTACAGTGAGATTCAAACCTCACTTTTCTTGTCTGTCTAGTAATGCCAACTCTGGCTAGCTGAATATTCCTGAGTCAACTCAAATTTAAAAGCCAATAAAATGTTGTTGGTAATGTTCGAAGATAGGTGGTGTCTTTGAGAACCCCCCTCTTACCTCAAAGGTGGGTCCTGTTTGAGTATAGTTGTTTTGACCAGTTCCCTAACGGCTCTAGTTTTCTCCTTATAACACAATACAAAATGCCTTTCATGAACAAGAGTGAAGCGACAAAAAGGTCGAAAGACCGAAAAATAAACGGCAAATCTACAAATGGCACGAACCGTAGGAGTCGTGTTTGGCCTGTCTATTTTATTTACCATCATAGACGCGGCAGCAATTGAAAAATTAGGCTCTTGCCGAAACCAGTCGGTAGAATTCGGAAAACATCGTGCTTCTACGCCACAGTTTCCAGGCATAGCTTCTGTTCAGGTTTCAAACCAGAGATATGACGAAAATGTTGCAAAGAATTGCTCAAAGCTGCTTCAAATTCGTTGTCAGTGAACTGTGCATTGCACGCGGAAGCCGTTGTTGACAGTCTCGGCAAGAATTATGCTAATTTACAAGCAGTTGTCAAGATCTGTCAATTATTTATCTCAGAGCTGTCAACAGTCATCAATTCAACCAATCAGATCTTGATAGCAGGTGCTGGTATCATGGAATGGCGGCATCAATGGAATGTCTACAGGCTCCCCTACGCAGTCCCTCCTCACCAGACCGCTCTTGGCTCGTCCCGCTTGCCCTAGACTACACTCAGCTATCTTGCCCTAAACCCAACCGAACCGGGAGCCTGTTCGCAGGCTATAACTGAAGGTGTACAAAGATTTTTGAGGATTTCTAAACAGGGTGTGTCAACGATTTCCAAAGGATTTCCAACCAATCTCGAGCATTATAAAGAGTTAAGATGTTGTGATGACTTCTTGAACATTTTTAAACAATTACACTCGCTATTGTCACTTAGGCATGAGAAATTGGTCTGAATGCGTGGGATCACAATTTTAGATCTGCAGGCATGAGACTCATGCATAATGCGTGAGAGTTGGCAGGTATACAATTCTAAGTTAAGATCCTCTAAGATCCCATGTAAGATTCTTTGCAAAATCCTTTAATTATAGGACCATCTGTAGTATTAGTCAATGTAAATTGACAGTCACTCCTTACTTGAATGACTCGACTTGATCCTTGATTCGTGATCCTCAAAACTCAGAGAACTTTGAGTTGCAAGTTGAGTTGACCCAATTTTGAATCAAGTTGCCTGAGTTGTAAGTCAAGAAAACAAGGAAATAAAGAGCATAAGATCTACAGTAATAGCTATTAATGATTGCTGATTCCTCAAAAATTAATTTATTGAAATTACAAGAGATTCTGCAATTGCCCCATTTCTTTCTTTTGTCTGATTTTCAATATGAAAAATAACTGTCACTGATAGCCTTGATTAGTCCTTATAGAAATGTTGGTTTACATGCCAAAACCTTAAGCATACAGATTGCTCAATCCACAACATGCAGATTTGAACTGTACTTTAGTTTCTGGTTTGTGTTTATGGCTATTGTCTCAGTCAGTTTTGTTGTTCGTGCAGTGCCAAAGTAAGTTGACAGAGAGACAGAAACTGGAAGCCAAAGACGCAAAGGTACAAAATGTGTTTTGTTTAATGTGAATGTTTGAGCTCTGTTGATGATCAGCTTATAGGGTTTGAACAGCATGCAAAAAAAAAAAAACACTTCTCAATGTAGCCCCTTGTGCAACAAGTATCTATGATGTACTAGCCCAAAAATAATTCTCACTATTAATTAATATATGATTTAAAATGAAATTAACTTCTCTCACAGTACTTCAATCTGTAATTTAATTTCCTCAGAAAAATGAATCTCCTCCACCTCCCACCCCCCCCCCCCACCCCGAAAAAAATTCACTTGTCCATTGGACATGAAAAGGACAGAATCCTTTTGCCTGACTGCAAAATCTAGTAACCTCAAGCTACTGAAAACAATTTTCTTTGCATGATGTTAAAAGGACACAGACTCTTCATTAAAAAGTGGAGTTAGTGAAATAATCATCCCTTAACATACTGAGCAAAGCCACTTACTGTATAGGCAAAGCTGAATTGTGGATTTAAGATGTAAACTAGGCAGGGGATCACACAACATCGCTTGACATAGAATGTCACACCCTGTTTTAATCTTTCCTTATTCCTTCTCACAAAGGCCAACTATCCATTGATGAAGAATTGCTACAAGTTTTATCAGCAATACAGGGAACGATATGAGTGTGAAAAAGGAAGCACAAAACATGGAGCTCTGGCAGACATTCTGATTTGCTTGGAAAAAGCCATTCAAGATGGTAATTATATGTATTGATAGATACAGTAGAAACATGACTTATGAACAATGTGTTCTGTACTTCAGTTGTGAGCACAGCTATGTACATGTAGAAAAGTAGTTAGAAACAATGGTCATTTCTTATATGAGATTCACCTGCAGGGGATTGTGGTAGTTGTATTCATTGAAACAAATATGCAGTTCAAGATTATGAACACAACCACCATATGATTCTCTGCAGAAATTGAATAGAATTTTCATGTTATTTTTAAATTTTATATTATTAGACAGTTCTCATTGCCAGTCTCAAAATGATTGTCCAAATAATTGAAAGCATTTTGTTTTCTTAGTGGAGAATGTTGCGGTGTCAAATGTGGAAACTGTTATGTCATACGATTACAATGTAATTTAACTTAGTAATTGAATTTGAGCATTTCAGTCTGTGTTATGTTACCAGAACCATAATTATAATGCCCTCCTAGTAAGTGAAGATGTAGCAGTTGTCACCCAAATGCAAGGCCTGTTGAGTAGAAACAATATGCCTGAAGGATATATATTTGCATCTAAACTAAGGATACAGTCATATAGCTCAGGGTTTTTTTTAACATACATGTAATGCTATTCCTGAATGGGCAAAAGTGGGCGAAGGGAGAATCATTCACACTGGTAGATGATGACTGTCTTGTGACACTTAATCAGTTATCTGTATTGACTTTTGATGATCAACAGATCAAAAAGTCAGTGGCAAGTGCCAGGCAGAGTTATTTGATCTGAGGCAACAGTTGATGAAAGATTACTCCATCAATCCTGAGATTGTTGCTAATTGTGACGTGGAAATTCAGAAACTCTGTAATGAAGGAACATTGAAGGAAGGGAAGACTATCGACTGTTTGATGGACTTGGCAGAGGAGAATGAGGAGGGACAGGACATCATTAGGCCTCAGTGCTTCAAGGCTGTAAGTAATAACAAGACGGGCTATTAAAATATTGTTTTTTGTAATCATTTCAAACTAAGTTTAATTTTTTAAAAAGCCTAATATGATAATTGTAATAATTTCCTAACTAAAAGAAGAAAAGTATCAAACACCTGGCAAGGGTTATGATAGTCCGACTGAGTGCCAGAGTGTGATTCAGACTGTACTATTATTGTGAGAAACTTTGGTTACATGTACTCCTTGGATCGTACAACAAGTTCAGTTATTGGAAATCATGTCAGCAACAAGTTGCAAGGTCTTTGAGAATGCATTTTGAGTGAAAAAAAAAAACTTGTGGTATATTCAAAATTCTAATTTTATTACTTTAGACTAGTGTACATTGCCTTTCAATTGCAACCAATTAACTTACTAGAATCAAAGAAACTTGAAAATGGCCATCGATACATGTATGTTGATTTGTGGGTTTACAGATTGAGGACCTTTTAGAGGAAACAGGTGCTGGGAGTGACTACCGTATTGATCATACTTTGTACGAAGCATGTGAACCTGTTGTTCAGACTGTGTGTAAGGATAAAGGCAAAAAGGAAGGAGATGTAATGTAAGTCATGAAACTAACTACAGTGTAGTGTAACCGCGCTCACGGTTTCACTTTGTGGTGCTGTTTATCTTGGTTCCCACGGAAAATATTTGTTTTGGTTGTGCTTTGCAGTCATCAAGGTCTGTCATATTTCTCCCACATGAAATGTGTGTTGGAAGACAAAGATTAAATATATCATACTTAAGTACGCCAGCTCTTTTGGGGGGAAAACCGCTAAGATTACTGTTTCTTTATCTATTGTGCTGTTGGAGACATATATGTTTTATGGTTCATTGAGTCACAGAAAACAGGAAAGTTTCATCAGTTTGTGGCTTACCTAGCCATGGTTGACCAATCGTATCATTTAAAACAGGATATTGCCATTAGTTTCTTTGAGCTTGTCGTTTATTGTGTTAAGGTCATTCCCCAGTATTGCATTGCGCATCCCTACTGCGCATAATTTTACGCGTGATTAGCGCGCGCGCATTAGAAAATGGCAGCTTTTTCTTTACGACTGGACCTCGCCGAAGAGGTAAATCGACATTTTCTCGAAAACGAGTACGGTGACCTATCATTTTTTTCTGTCGTTTTGATTTGATTAGTAAATTTCTCTATGTAAAATAAATATGGGCCAATTCTCAGTTTTGAGAAAAAAACAATCGTCGGAAACGTGAATTTAGCAAGCAATCGTGGTGCTTTTATAAGGGTTTATATGGTATAAACAAGGTGCTGTTGCTCCTAAACGAACATGGGGACCCCTCATTTTTATTTCCAAATTTAAGTTCCTATAATGTAAACAATCAATTGGCAAAGTTTGAGAAAAATCTCAGTTTAGGTTCTATTTCAGTGGAATGACCTTAAATGGGTACATTATATACCCAACACATCCTAATTACTCACAAGTTAGAGTCCATCATCGAGTGAACATCTAGTTTAGTCTCCCAAGTTCTTTCTGAGTTATCCCCTTGCACGGAATGGGTAAGTATTTTCCCTTTGTATTTTCCTTCAGTGCATGTTCCTTAGTTTTCATTTGAGGACATAGCTTGCTTCTGAAATATTTACAGTTGTTTCAGACTATCCCCTCGTTTTCTTGTTGTTTCATTCCACAGTTTGCTACAGTAGTTTTCCCTTGCATTTGTAGAGCTTGTTGTCCACTAGGTTTCGTTTTAGTTCTAGTTTTATGGCTATTTTCCTGGACAATTCTAGCATAGTTTCTGCAAGCACATGTTGCTTCACAAGTTCTTGTTTTCGTATCGTATTACTAGTCATATGTTGTTTTCACAGTTTTGCCCTTGCGTAACATTACACTCACTTGGTTTGTTTATGTTACTTATGCTAGTTTTATCCTGTTACAGTAGTTTTCTAGTTGTTGTTTTAGTTATTTGTTTTTCCTTAGTCGTTATCTTTATCCTCCCAGTTTAGTAACTTAAGCTCGTTTGTTCCTCAGCGCCATTACCCTTTTTTCTCAGCCTTTTAATGTTGCCTTTAATTTGTGCTTGTATGATTATTTTTGTGTTATAAGTTTTGGCCTTTTGTTGATCCTTTTTGTGATATTTTTTCATTGTTTGGCTAATAAATTGACATATAGGGAGTTCATATTTGTCCTCATTGCTCGCTACCCGCATCAGTCACATTTTGGTACCAGGAGTGGGGTAGTGAGAATATTTCGGCTCCAAATTTAAAGTGCAAAGGGCACATAAGAGTTTTAAAAGGGCGTTATGAGCCACTCCCAAGATGACCAAGGAGGAGCTGGCAGCATTGAAGACCAAAGTAACTCAACTTGAAGATCAACAAAAACAAGCGCATAACCTGCTGAAAACACTGCAAGCTGCTACACAAAAACAGGATACTCGGGAGCACAGGCCACCCCACCCCAGTCAGAAACAAGACAGCTAGTGGTAGTCCACAATGAACATTGATTAAGGAAATTCAGTGGTAGGCAAGGAGAAAACGAACTGTCAATTGACTTCCCTTGTCCAAACAAGCAAATTTCATTTTCTCATATTTGGAGGGACCCGTGAAAGAAGAAATCAAGTTGTACCCCAAGGGTGGCCTAAAGGAACCTGAACAAATCTTAAACCGGGAATCATTTGGTGAAAACGCTCATTACCCCAATTACTTAAGGCTTTCTATAACTGTAGACAGCAGGAGGGGCAACCCTGCAATCGTACCTCCATGCCCTGAGTTATCTGCAAGCCAAAATCCTGAAAAAGCAGCTTAAGATGAGTGATAAGGACAGTGCACTAAGGGATCATTTCTTATAGAATGTCCAGGACTCATTGCTCAGAAAAGAATTGCGGAAGTTTATGTGCAACTATCCAAGCATCTCCTTTCTTGATGTATGAAAAGAGGCCATCTGCTGGGCCGAAGAGGATGAGAAGATCTCAGCCCCTCGTTCCTGTGTAGTGTCGTCTCAGGAGACAGCCTCCTCCGAACAGCAGTCATCCCCTTCTCTGGCCTTGATGATGGCAGAAATCATGGAGACCCTGCAAGGTCAACAGAAAGCAATTAAAGACCTAGCTTCCAATATCAGCAAGATGAATCTCTGACAGGATAGTGAAAGACAGAGACCCCCAACCCGGCTGCAGCCTCCACCTCCTGGAACTGGCATGACAGTGAACAAGTGCTTCCGCTGTTGAGCGGCCAACCATTTGCCCAAGATTGCCCCCCAAGGAATCAGCCACCGCTCCCTAGGAACCTTCCCCCACGACCCCTGCACTGACCGTTTAACTAGTCCCCCCTGCTGCTGAGAGCCAGGTGGCAGGAGGGAACAGTCCTGGCTCATCTTGTACCCCGCAGTTACCTGGATCTGTCTATGAGAGGGCAGTTATGTTGGCAGTTGTCCAGTCACCACTGTGAAACTGGAAGGAGTACCAGTACGTTGCCCTCCTGATTCTGGATCACAGGTGTCAATCATCAATGAAAGTTTCTTCAATCAGCACTTCTACTCCGGGAGGAGCGACCTGCTGGACACAAACAAATGGCTTACCTTGACCACAGCAAAATTGGCCCAGAAAGACCGTATATCGGTTACCTGGAACTTGTCTTCGAAGCACAAGATGTGACCATTCCTTAGAGAGGTATTCTTGTAGTGAAAGACCCCCCTGATCCACAATCAAGAACCCGAAAGAAAGCTGTGCCAGAACTGTTGGGCATGAATATCATACAGAAGATAATGAAAAAACAGAGCAGCTGGAGGAGACTGCATGGACCAGCACCCTTCAAGCTGTCGCTAAAGCCTCAACATCAGTGAGGGGACTTGCAAGGATTGCAGGGAGGAAAAAATATCAGTTTACCAGCTGGATTGATCACCACTGTGGATGCCACTGGCTATTGAGGGTCACTGCCTGGAGAGGAAGGTGGTATCCTTGCTGAGCCCCTGAGGGATAAAACTCACCATGGTCTAATCATTGCAAGTACTCTCACCTCTGTTTGTGGAAAACATTTAAAACTGCAAGTGGCCAATGACTTGCTTGTCTGTCTAAAGTTGCATATATGCAATTGGATAATTTGTTCACAATACATCATCGCTCAAAAAGCAGTCTTAATCATTAGTGTGATTTTTTAGGTGAGGATAGTCCAGAAAAGAACAGTTGTTGGTAGGGGACTGTCATTAAAACAATCTTAGCAGAACTCATGACACTCGGTGTCATTTCAATCAAAGATTGCCTAACTCTGTTCCCATTGCTGAAATTATGAAAACATCAGGCCCTATTCTTTTCAGAACCACATTTTTATGGACAATCACACTGTTCAAATTAAGCACTGATATCTTTCTCTAACCAAAATTGTGCTTTAAAATGGCCATTATATTTACTAGGTACCAAATGCAATTTAATGTGGTTAACTTTGTAACAATGATAATTGCCATGACAGCATAAACTATGAAATCCTTGAAGTTCAGTAAGTTATGAAGGCAACATCGACAATTGAAAGCTAGAAGTTATGTACATGTAGGCTTTAAGAAAAAGATTCTGTCAGCATTAATTTACACTGTAGATACAATTTGTGAAATAACATGCAATGGTATATTTTTTATTATTATGTCATTATTGAAATGTGCATTTTTGATTAACAGGGTTTTGTCATGTCTGATGGAGAATCTTCACACAGATAACATGATACCTGACTGCGAAGAACAGTTGTTGCACTTGGAATTTTTCATCGCAAGGGACATTGAGTAAGGCTGTGCTATTTTTAGCCCTTTAACTGTATGTTGTGTAACTCTGTATCGGCTTCAAGCTGCATTATCAAGAGTGTGACCTGGAAAACTCCAATTAAACCTTAAGAGCCTTTGCCTGTAAATATGGAGAATCCGTTGACAGGTCACAAAATTCAGATTTTCAAATGGCCAAGAAATAGACAAAACATATTTAATTCAAGATGACTTTTAGCTCAGAAGAATGATAAAAGTGGAAATTACAAAATAAAGTTCACTTCTTTCTGTACTGGCCTGTTGAAAATGTGCAATTTTGCATAAATTCCATGGGCCATCTTGGTTGATTTGCGATATTTCGAACTTTTCTAGATTTCACAAAAACATGAACTCGCAGGAACTTTGAAAGCGTATTTCTGAAAATAGTTCACCAAAAGGGTCTTTTTGATGCAACAAAAGAATTTCATATGTGAAATTTTAACTGATTTTAGAGGGTCATAACTCTTCTAGTACACGAATCTCTTGACAAATAAAGGTTCTAAAGAAAGAGCTATGCTATGGGTATACCATATCTACATGGCTAGTTTGGCCTGTGAAAATTAAGCACGCTAGATGAAAAACTATAACCTTACGGTATTTTGACCAATTGCGCCATTCTTAGAGCACTGAGCTGAAAATTTAACTTTGAATTTGCAGTCAACTTCATGAACAAGTCTGGTACAAATATGTGTGTGTGAAGATGACTTGACTTTGTGACAGGCCATAAAGTTTCAAAATCTAAAATAGCTGTAAATTTGACTGATAAAATCAAGAAATGTTTGCTCCTTTTTTTGACCATTTTCCCTATGTATCTCTTTCTAAAACAACGTAGAGGAAACATTTCAAATTCAGCGGTTTAAAACTGTGACTGGTCAGGCAGCGAGTTCACTGTGTTGTGGTGGTGTGACACCATGACAAAGAGAACAATAGGGGAAAATGACAATACTGCTGTGTACACAAACATTACAAGTACACTTACGTTTCGTTCCGAGCAAACAGCTCTATTGTTCGTGGCAGTCGGGATTGGTTGCCCTATTTTAACGTAAAAAGACAGAACTAATAACGAGAGATAATTTGGCAAGTACTTTTTCTGGGTAGCTTGATTTGAGTAGGGATTTTTTTGGGGTACATGTATTAAAAAGAAATGGCAGTGCCCTGGCTGTATAGTTCTGTAAATAAAGTACAAACAAACATGTTTTGCTGTTGTTTAGTTAACTATGGTGTCGCTTTACATCGCATGTGTTATACAACAGTCTGCATTGTCCCATGGTGCCCAGCCGTGTACAAGACTTCAACTGAACAATTTCCAATGTTTTTCTTTGTATTATAGCATTACCTCTTTCTGGAACTTTTCAATGCGATTTTTGGGGGAGTTAATTTTTGGTCCAGGGATTTTTTGGGGTTTTGCTGGAAATAAATGCTTGTTTTCTCTTAAATGAGCAGAGTGATCTATATTTTTCATGTCATTATTTCAATGAGAACAGTATCCTCAATAACTGAGAAAAAAATTAGCAGAAATCTATTGCTACTTTTTTGGCAAATTTAAGTTGTATTTTCCACTGGCTGAGGAACGAAAGAAGTGGAAAATGTTTTCTCACACACCTCTGGGGCCTGGGCCTGAGGGTTTGTTTTTTGAGTCACATGCTCAGTGTTTGTCAGTTGCTGTTTTGCTGTCCGCCATTGCTGACGTGTATTTTTGAGCTCGACAGTTTTTCGAAGTTTTCATCGCCTCTACCGTTGCTGTTTGTTGTGCGGTATCATGAGTGCTAAGACGACTAGGTCAAAGTCGCATTCACGAGCTGTAAATCGCCTCCGGGCTCATAATCAAAGCCCCGAAATCGAGCGCCGATCTCGTAGTCACAGTTCCCGCCGTTCGCGAAGTCGGAGCCCAGTAGTGGAGCAAGTTCGTGATCGGTCAGCTGGAGGACCATCGCAGTCTTCCAGTGATCCCCCGGATTGGGCTAAAGAGTTGCTTTTGCAGCAAAAGGAATACGGGAAGGAGCTTAAACGACTGAAAGCGGAACTTGCTTCAAAACCTAGCAAGGCGGGAAAACACGAGGACACCGAACCGGAATTCAAATTCGAGGGTAATAAAAAACAATACCAATTGAATACGAAAGTGCTAGAAAAAATCAAAGCGGCGAAAGACGTGGGAGACGATGACTTAAGGAACGAGCTTTTGGAGGAAGGTGAGCAGTTATTGATAGAACGTAATAAGCACATTTGCATCGCAGAAAAGTATGGCTGGGATACTGTAGAATGCTACACCACCGATCCCATCGCGAGTGACTCGGATGATGAGAAGAAGATCAAAAAAGCGGTCAAAGAATGCAAGTTACTACGGGAGGAGAAACGCAAAGCGAAGTTGTTAAAGTCCAAACGGCCGATGCCACCGCAGCGCGGAGTGGAAAGGCGTGTGATTTTGGAGAAACCACCGTTGAGTTCAGTGGCGGGAAAAGTGCCGACTGCCTCAGTTACGCGTGACTCTCGTACTTGTTTTCGCTGTTTTCGCCCCGGACACCTCGCCCGTGACTGTCGAGCAGCTAACACAAACAACGGATCAGGACAATCCCATTCCTCTGGGCTCGCGTCAAGTAGTTGATGCGGATACGGAACAGTGTTTGGACTCAATGTTGAATAATTTTAAGGACGTGTGTCAATTGATGGAGTTACAGGATTTAGAACCAGTATCTTCAGTCCAGGTTAAAGGTAGACTTAAGGAGAACATTGCGTTTTGGAAGGACATTGGGGCGTCTAAATGGGTGCTTAGTGTTATAGAGAATGGTTACTATTTACCTTTTATATCTCTTCCAGTTCGGAGGAGTTTTAGGAATCATCCTAGTGTTGTTCAAAACCAGGAGTTTGTGCGTCAGGAACTTAAGAAGCTTTTAGCCTCTGGTGCAATCGTGGAAGTGAGGCAAGAGGACGTGTTAGTTGTTAATCCATTGGGCGTTGTAAAGAATGCAAGTGGCAAGTCACGTTTAATTTTGGATTTGCGTTATGTTAATAATCATTTGAGATCCTGTAAGTTTAAATATGAGGGTATCCCAGCAGCTTCAGAGCTGTTCCAGAAGGATGACTGGGTGTTTAAGTTTGACTATAAAAGTGGTTATCACCATCTGGACATATTTGCTGGCCATACCACATTTCTTGGATGCTCATTCCAGCTGGAGGGTAAACTTCGATATTTTAAATTTACAGTTCTCCCTTTTGGCTTGGCAACCGGGCCTTATGTGTTTACTAAAATCCAGAGAGCTTTAGTCAAGCATTGGAGAAGCAGAGGATTTCGCATATTTACGTACCTGGATGATGGTGCTGGTGGGGAAAAGGGATTTGCTGAGGCTTGCAGTATTTCGGAGTCTGTCAGGAAGGATGTGAGATCGAGCGGCTTTGTTGCCAACGAGGAGAAGAGTGTGTGGATGCCGTCTCAACATGTGGAGCTACTGGGATTTATTGTAGACCTCAAGGCAGGTACTTTTCATGTTCCTCCCCGCAGAGTGGATGCTTTGAAGCAATTGCTTGACATTATTATTGCTAAGGATTTTTGTGTGTCTGCGAGGACTTTGTCTCGCGTAACAGGCTCCCTGGTTTCTATGTCTCTTGCCATGGGTCCAGTTGTACGTCTTTGGACGAGAGCTATGTACAGAGACATTTGCTCAGCCCCTTGTTGGGATCAACCTATATGTTTGTCTTCTGACAGTCGCTCAGAGGTGCTTTTTTGGAAACAGAACTTTGACAATAGTGGGTATCCGATCTGGGCACCTAGCCCAAAAATCGAGGTCTTGTCATATTCTGATGCTAGCGGTCTCGGTTGGGGAGGCTTTGCTGTTCACATTAATGGTAAACCGGCTGTGGGAAGCTGGTCAGAGGAAGAGAGCGGCAGGAGCTCTACATTCCGCGAGTTAAGAGCCATACGGTATGTGTTGGAGTCGTACAGTGACGACCTTAGAGGGAAAGAGGTGTGTCACAGGACTGACAACAGGAATGCAGAGATCATACTGTCTGTTGGTAGTCGAATACCGGACCTTCACAGGGAGGCGGTGTTGGTTTACAAGCTTTGTCGTGAATTAAACATTCGACTGTCTGTGGAGTGGGTCAGTAGAAATGATAATTGTATTGCTGATGAGCTTTCAAGAGTGGAGGATGCTGCTGACTACATGCTGGATCCTAAGTGCTTTCGCTATATTGATCAGTTATGGGGACCTCATACTGTCGACAGATTTGCCAGTCTTAAAACCAAACAGCTGGTCAGGTATTGCAGTCGATACCGCAACCCTGGTTGTGAGGCTAGTAATGCGTTTACGGTTTCCTGGTCACTGGACAACAATTGGATGTTTCCACCTCCCCTGCTTATTCCGAAAGTTTTGAGTCATATGTCTGCTGGCCATGAGTATGGTACGCTGATTGCTCCAGAGTGGCCTTCTGCTGTGTGGTGGCCTCTTCTTGTGGACAGGTCTGGAACTTGGAAAAGCTTTATAAAAGACTGTTTGAGAATTGAGCCTTACCAGGGAATCTTCCTTTCTGGGTCTGCAGCCAGCAGCATTTTCACTTCTGGAATTCCATCATTTGCTGTTTTAGCTTTTAAGATTTGTTTTGATGATCTGGTGGAAAGCACCTGATATGCTGTTATGGCATTGCTCTGGTAATGGCTGAGAGCATACCCCTATGCTGGGCAAGTATGGGGTATACATTTGTAGTGACATTTGCTGTTAGGGCAAATCACTGATGCTGTTATGGCAATCATTTGTGTCGATTAGATGCTGTTATGGCATGTTAAGGCTTGTCTAGTGACAGATGCTGTGAGGGCATGTCTCTGTTGTTATGGCTATCTTCTCTGCAGTTAGGCCTTGACTAATGTTGTGGTGGCATTTTTCTGTGCTGTTAGGGCATGTTATATATTCTTAGTATATGATATCTGTACATGTTGTTAGCATGTGTTTTTTGGGCTTAGCGTCTTGCTATTTAGCTGGGGATTAGTGATTGATGATGTTCACGTCACATATCTTGTAACCTGCTTACCATTCCTGGAGTCAGGCCTCTGTGAAACAACTACTGTAGCTGTCAGGGCTTCCAATTATGTTTTTGGTTCTTTACACTGTAATGTTATGTGATTTCAGTGCCTAGTGGTGACACTGGCAAGCTGGACTTGTCTTTTTTGGTCCCTGTGGATGGACTGCGGCATCCGGCGCTTCTTCAGCTGGCCAAAGTGCTGCCTTCAGTTCTGCTTCAAGATAAAGCTCCAAGGACCGTTAACAGTTATCTTCGTGCGTTTGGGGCATGGAAGTGTTGGGCAGAGCAGTTTCGTGTATCAGTCCTACCAGTGGAGCCAGTGGTGTTCTCCCTGTATTTAGTTAAGTTGATCCAGGAGAACAAGTCAGTTTCTACCATTAACTCTGCTGTGTACGGAGTGAGCTGGGTACAGAAGAAGGTGGGTCAACCACAAGTCACTGAGAACCCTTTTGTGACCCAGGTGGTGGAGGCTGCCCGTAGAATCCTGGCTAGGCCACCAGAACGCAAGAAACCCCTTACAGCAGAGCAGGTGATGCACATTATATCTCGTTTGGAGAAGGGCAGTCTGGCAGACGTACAAGTTGCAGTGATATTTGCCATGGGGTTTTTCGGTTTCCTACGGTGGGATGATTTAAGCAATCTAGCAGTGGACGACCTGTTATTTGCTGATTCGCATGTTGCTCTCTTTTTGCTCCAACGTAAGAATGACCAATTCCGGGAAGGGTCTTGGGTCTTCATTGCAAGAAGTGAGGTAGCCCCTTGTCCTGTGGCAGTGTTAGAAAAGTTTCTCAAGATGGGTGGTCATTCCAAGGGGTCACGGCTGCTTCGTAGGATCCAGAGCACAAGGAAAGGCCAGATACTTAAAGAAGCAGCTATGTCGTATTCTCATGCGAGCGAGCTGGTGAAGAAAGAGTTTAAGAGTGAGGGTTTGGACCCAAGGTTATACAGTCTTCACAGCCTCCGGTCAGGGGGTGCTTCGTCTGCAGCAGCACTTGAGATTCCTGATCGCCTGTTCCAGAGACAGGGAGGATGGAGAAGTACCCAGGCGAAAAACAATTATATCCAGGAGTCATTGGACTCCTTGTTGTTGGTTACAAGGAAGATTCAGAGCTTGGGTTGAAGACTGTGTGTCAAGTGGTCTCTTAATGGGGGAGATCTTCATAGATATTGGAACATTTAAGGCTTAAATGATTAAGGATTTAAACATTTACTTAGGAATTAAGGATCCAGACTTGCTTGTTGCAAGGACATTATTTCTGCGGACGTTACACTTTCCCTAGTATCATGGTCTATTATTGGTTAGTTGTTTTGTGCCTTTTTGATGCCGGGCTCTCTATGCTTTGTTCTTTGCGGCGGTCAGCTTGACTATGGCTCCCAGAGGTGTGTGAGAAGTTGTATTTTCCACTGGCTGAGGAACGAAAGAAGTGGAAAATGTTTTCTCACACACCTCTGGGGCCTGGGCCTGAGGGTTTGTTTTTTGAGTCACATGCTCAGTGTTTGTCAGTTGCTGTTTTGCTGTCCGCCATTGCTGACGTGTATTTTTGAGCCCCAGTTCCCACCCAACCCTTCCTTAAGTTGATAACATACACTTTGTTTGTTTGATATTCTTTATTAAGATTGTCAACATGGAGTCTTACTAAGCTTATAACTGTGTTTTTATATTACTGTATTTTGCCTACATTACGTATAATGCTAGGCTGTATTGGTTTGAGAAATAAAAGAGTCAGTTGGCGGCGGTCAGCTTGACTATGGCTCCCAGAGGTGTGTGAGAAATAAATTCTACAGAGGGAGACATAACAGGCCCAACAGTGCATGTCCAAATTATGTTTCCTTAAAAGGATAAAAAATGCAGAAGAAACTTTTTTCTGGGATGTAGATGAATAAGCAATCAAAGAAAGTCAAACTCTGTGTGATATAACATGCTGCATTGAAAAATAAGCAAGCTTATTTGTTGCTTACTGAGATTACCAAAAGTAATCTATTTGTAAATAACCATATTTGTCAGCACTGTAGCATGAAAACAAGTACGGTGACCCACTCTTTATTCAGTGTTGTCAAAATAAGACGGCAACCGGCGCATTTCACCGGCTATTTTGAATACTGAAATCTATGGCGGGTTCTTTTACCAGGGAATCACCTTAATTTTCATGGGCCAAACAAGCCATGTAGATATGGTATACCCATAGCATAGCTCTTTCTTTAGAACCTTTTATTTGTCAAGGGATTCGCATACTAGAAGAGTTATGACCCTCTAAAATCTATTAAAATTTTACATATAAATTAAAATGCAATAAATGTATTTTTCAAACAGCCAAGAAATAGAAAAAAACGTATTTAATTCAAGATGACTTTTAGCTTGGAAGGATGATCAAAGTGGAAATTACAAACTGTGCGAATATGAAATCCAGACAAGTTTGCTTCTTTCTGTACTGTCCTGTTGAATATGTGCAATTTTGTGGGTGATTCCAGAAAATATCCATACCTTACCACAGGTGGCATCTTGGAATTCCGAGGGAGAGGGGGGGGGGAAAGGCAGTGGGGAGGGGGGGGGTTCAGCTCTGAATTTCCAGAGGGAAGATGGCGAAAGCTTCGCTTGAAATTGCTGACCTGCTAATAACTTTCCTAGTTTGTAAATCAAGCACGAACCGACCACGGAAGCAGGATGCAGAAGTAAGCATTCATGCAGATGAGTGAGCAGATGGGTTTTGCAGTAAGCTCCACATTGAGGGGGGGGCTTAAAGTTGATGAATAAGCCATTTGATTAATAAAATATAACCAAGTCCATGTTTGTTACCAATTGTCGATTGACGATGTGTTGTTGTGTGCTGAAAACTTGCACCAGTGTCTCATTTCCAAATAGAACACTGAGCTAATCAGTGCTAATGAGCTTTGTAAGATATTGCATGTGCATTCAAACAGTGTTTTTCCTTGTAGAGTGCAAGTATCTAGTAGCCCATTGTGGTGGTGTCTGGCGGAAGGGAGGCTAGGAAAGATGTGATTTTTATTAATGTTACAGTTAACAAATTTATTTCATTTTATGGCAGTTCTGCACAAATTTTGAAATTTGCTACGTCAGCTCGGTGTCTCCACTGGTCATAGTCAAGGACTAATATCAATGACATGTGCATTATTTTCACTATTAAGATAATTATTTGTAGCTTTGTGCAAGTACAACATTTGGTG
Source organism: Platygyra sinensis (assembly GCA_019787425.1). Lineage (NCBI taxonomy): Eukaryota > Metazoa > Cnidaria > Anthozoa > Scleractinia > Merulinidae > Platygyra > Platygyra sinensis. The sequence continues at coordinate 11,596 of JAHPZR010007416.1, read as the reverse complement.
GTTTATGCGATTGCAAGACAAAATAGTACTTATATTATGAAGACAATATATGAACATCTGTTTACTAGTAAAGTACTCATGAGTATGTCTTTGAGAAAGTGAAAGATTCATTTTAAATGCATTGTAAGCATATACATTTGAAACATTGTTTTCGCTCCTAAGGGTTATTGTAGAACAATTGATGGGTTTTGTTTATAAATATGTTGTACATGTTGTACCCGTTCGGGCCGTTGTATTTTGCTTGTAAAAATTATGCTGCATAACTAGTGGTCAGCAGTTACTCAATGAACAGAATTTTCAATATGGTGGGTAACGGCACATCGATTGTGAACTGTTCTTTTGTCAGGGTCCACTGTTATCAATATGATCTACTCCTGAAAATATGAAGCTATTGAATGAAAAGCAAAAAAGTTTTATTTGGTGGTAAGTAGCTTAAAGAGATGCTTAGAAGGAATTGCTACAGTGTACTAACATTAACAAACTTGAATTGCTTTATTGTCTGACTGAAAATTGTGAACAGAATTATTTTGCGGGGGGAAAAAGTGCAAGTTTCCCATTTGTTGGAAGTTTTAGCCAGTTGCACAGGAATTCCAAAGGGTCGGAAAAAAGGGCAAATTCCAGAGGGAAGGGGGGTTAGCAATTTTGGAATTCGGAGGGCATGGGGGCGATGAGCATTTTGGAATTTCCGAGGGCAAGGGGGGGTTAAAATACTCATGGCCCCCGTGGTAGGGTATGGATATTTTCTGGAATCACCCAAATTTTTACATAAATTCCATCGACCCTCTTGGTTGATTATGTGGTAGTTCAGACTTTCCTACATGTAGATTTCCTTTCATAGATTTCACCAAAAGGGTCTTTCTGATGGAATAAAACAAAATCTGAATTTTCCAACCTGTCGTCGGATTCCCCAAATTTACACTTTTTATGGCTCGATCTTAAAGGTGTATTTTCACTCATTGAAACCTACGTAAGTTTATAATGGTCTTAAGTCATTTTACAATGTATGAGTGTGCAATTGAAGCTTTAAAAAGTGTCTTAATGGGTTTCGCATGCACATTGTTGTGATGCCAAATAGAAAATCTGTCTTTGTCTTGGAAGAATTGCAATAACAAATAAATTTAGGACTGCCACAATAATGCAGGAAAAATCATGTGATGGTGTCTCTATAACCCATGGCAGAATTAAGCAAATGCCACTTATTAGATTTTCATTTCTTCCCTATGAAAAAGGTTTGAGACATTTTCAAACAATGGGCCAATCCCCCTACCTGGGGGGTGGGGGGTGGGGAGGGGGTAGTTGGGTCAATTTTTGCTTGGCTGCTGGCCTCTCAGAGCCCCTACCCCATTATAGTCTATTCTGTGGCCAATTATATACTCCATCTAAGTCACTTATGGGCAAATATGGAATTTTTGCGATCCCAACTTATTCACTTTCTATTTATATGTAACTATGTACCTTATATTGAATAAAGAACGCTTTACTTTTCACCTACAGTGCAAGCATTCTGATACATTTGGTTACTGTAAATATGAAGAACTGTCTTACCCTAATATCAGAAATGTGCGACCTGTTCTAGTAACTCTACTGAAAATGCAATGCCAGGATAGTCAATCCAGTTGCGAAAATGCAACCCCATCCAGCTGCACATCCCCATTAGCCTCTTATAAGGAAGTACCCACTATGAGACTTCCACGCAAGGATTCATGGTAGTTTTATTGATTTTTTTTATTGTGTTCACAACATCTTTGAGACATTGCTTGCAACTACTTTGATGATTCCCTGCGTGCTGTCTCATAGAGGGAGTGGGGTAGCCCATTGCCTCTTAAAGTTTATGATATCCCTGTGTCAAGAATGGAATGACTGCTACCGGTAATATTTGTTAATGAAATAGAAATGAAAATAAACTGCTGACAGTGTATTGCTGTACAAAGGTATGATAATCTGTGACAATCATTTGACTAAATGAGTACTGGCAGGGTTCGTACAGGTCATGGAAAACCTGGAAAGTCATGGAATTTTACAATTTCATTTTCCAGGCTTGGAAAGTCCTGAAATTTAGGTGTAGGTCATGGAAAGTCATGGAGAATCAGTATGTTTTCTATGAATGAAAGGCATTAAGATCCAAAGTTGAAAAATTAACTGGCGAGTCCAAAAATCAAATTTAATTTCAGCTGAATAAATGATTGTTTTGACACTACTGCCGGAGGGCAGTAGCTTAACTTAGGTCATGGAATATTTCAAAAAGTCATGGAAAAAGTCATGGAAAGTCATGGAATTTTGATGGGTCATAAGTGTACGAACCCTGACTGGTGAAATTGCAGCTTAGTAAATATATGTGAAAATGATGTAATGTAACACAAGCATGGGACCTAGAAAAAATCTGAGTCCCGATAGGATTTGGACCCATTGCCAGATTTCATACCGTGAGGGCCTGGGTATGAGTCCGTGTATTATGGGATTAACAACACAAGACCGATATATTCAGAAAGAGCACACTGAGCTTTACAAAATCCTTAAGTTTCGTGTTAATTGGGCCAACACTGAACAAGATACAGCCATTCAAAAACTTAAAAAATTAGTAACAAATGTATGGATTGCCGGTCACTTGTCCGGAAATCCATACATTTCTTTGCAAATTTTGAAGTTTTTAAGTGGCTGTATCTTGTTCAATATTGGTCCAATTAACACGAAACTTAAGGATTTTGTAAAGCTCAGTGTGCTCTTTCTGAATATATGGGTCTTGCATTGTTAATCCCATAATACACGGACTTGTACCCAGGCCCCCACCGTATGAAATCCGGCAATGACCTCCCAAACACACTGCCCAGTGTTTGGGAGGTCATGGGTTCAAATTCTATCGGGACTCAGATTTTTTTCGTGGTCCCATACTCGTGCTACATTACATCATTTTCACATCATTTGACTAGTTGACTTAAGCAATGAAATCTGAGGAACTGTGACTCTGTGATGAAAAATGTTCCCTTGCTGAATGGAATAAAGCTTCATAAACTTCAAATTGCTACGGTTGAAGCTAGGATTTTCTATTTCTTAGGAAATGAGAATACTGTGTGATTGTTTCAGACTTGATCCTGTATTAAAGAAAGCTTGCCAAAATGATGTCAAGTTTGTCTGCAATGCTCCCAACCTAGATGACCAAGACTCGTACCCCAGTAGCCTCGTTTTATCATGTCTATATAGGCATGTTGTCCTTGATACACAAACAAAGGTCAGAACAGCTTTTACTGCTTTCCTTTCCAACTGCCAATTTTCAAGAGTAAAGTTACAATTTGTGATGTAGATGTTTGTTTTGAGATTTTGATAAGACATCAAGACAATGATTTCTTGCTCTCCTTAGCCATATCTTTTTGAACAGCATAATGATGCCCAGAGACCATGTGTCAACCCTGTTCTTCCATATGTTTATGAAGATGCTTCTCCGTTTCCATACTTGGTTAATTGGGGACCTTCGCAAGCCTTGATAGCAATAGCAAGAAGAGCATCAGAAAACAAAAGTTTTCATGAGCAGAATAATGGTCATAGATATGCATTATCTATCTTTAAATTTCTCAGCCTCCTTGTATTGTTGGAACATGAACTGTGATGGTTTAACTGCTCTTTTTTCTTTTTGGAATTGATCACCATCTTAATATAGTCAGCTGGAACCTGTTTTAATACCACTAGACATGCAGAATGCAGCTAAGTCTTATTAGTGTTGTCGTCAGGGTTGTGACTGTTATTGCTTAAGTTCTCTATTAAGTTCTGGCCAATAGTGCTCTCCTCTGTTTTAAAGGAAGTCCCTGCAGAAGAACAGGTTCATCTGATAGTTAACTTTCATGATTTATATTTAAAAATGAATTTCAATCTGAGGTAGAAATCAGTTTAGAAAGACCTGTTGATTATTGTTATCTGTTGTTGTCCAGGTTTCACCCAAATGTGCTGCTCTTGTGCAGCGTGTGATGCATCAGAGAGCTGTGGATGTCCATCTGATGCCTGAAATACAAACTGCTTGTGTACGGGATCTTGCTATACTGTGCAGTGATCAACTTGGAAAGGGAGAGGTACTAAACGATAATGAGAACACTGTCAGAACATTCTGGAAGGAATATGATAATAGCCTGTTGGGGGCATGATATTCAGAACAAAATGACAGGGCAGAGTGTAAACAAGGCAGGCAGAGTGTAAACAAGACAGGGCAGAGTGTAAACAAGGTAGGACAGAGTGTAAACAAGACAGGGCAGAGTGTAATTGAGTCAGAGCAGAGTGTAAACAAGGCAGGCAGAGTGTAAACAAGGTAGGACAGAGTGTAAACAAGGTAGGACAGAGTGTAAACAAGACAGGGCAGAGTGTAATTGAGGCAGAGCAGAGTGTAAACAAGGCAAGGCAGAGTAAACAAGGCAGAGCAAAATGTAAGCAAGGCAGGGCAGAGTGTAAACAAGGCAGGGCAGAGTGTAAACAAAGCAGGTCAGAGTGTAAACGAGGTAGGGCAGAGTGTAAATGAGGCAGGGCAGAGTGTAAACAAAGCAGGGCAAAATGTGAGGCAGGGCAGAGTGTAAACGAGGCAGGGCAGAGTGTAAACGAGGCAGGGCAGAGTGTAAACGAGGCAGGGCAGAGTGTAAACGAGGCAGGACTTAGCCGTTCCGAAATTCAGCAGGGAACTGGGGCACAGTTACTTCTCTGAGAGGGCACAATTTGTTGAATTTAACAATGTTCGGTCTTCTCCACAGGGAATTTCATGTGGGGTGCCTCAAGGCTCAATTCTTGGTCCCTTATTCTTCATCCTTTACATTAATGATTTGAACAATGCTTCCTTGCTTGATGTGATCTTGTTTCCCGATGATACAATCCTATTTATCTCCCATAATGACCCTGTTTACCTAAATGATATATTAAATAGTGAACTAAATAATTTGTCAACTTGGTTTGCAGCAAACCGGCTTTCCCTGAATCTATCTGAGACTAATTTTATGGTATTCAAACCTCGGCAAAAAAAGCAGTTGTTTGAATTTCATGTTTCCGTAAACGAGCAGCCTATCCCCCGTGTTTCTGAAACCATGTTTTTGGGTGTCTTTGTAGACGATAATCTGAGCTGGAAATCTCACATATCTCTATTAGCTAGTAAATTATCTAAATCCATAGGTATATAATACATAAATCTAGGTTTTTTCTCTCAACTCATTCTCTTCGAACTTTGTACAATTCAGTGATACTACCATACTTATACTATTGCAATCTAGCTTGGGGTGGCACCTATAAAACGAACCTTCAAAGAATTGTAATCTTGCAGAAATGAGCGCTAAGAATAGTAAACAATTCTACCTACGATGCATAGTTAATTGAGGGGAATGGTTATGAAACTCGTCAAAGTTCTTTGTTGTATGTTTTTGTTCGGTTTTTGGGCTCTGACCCTGCACAAAACACAATAGTTGTTTACTCCGAAATGGGGAACCAACCAATAGAAACGTGTTGGTTACGTAATTCATGCATAGTGTATGAAGGCAAAACAAAAGATTGTGCAGGGTCATGGACCTTCCAACATAAATCTTGGCATCTTTGTTTGTAGCTTTGATGTTTGCCGGGCTTCCTAACCAGTCCCCTCTATTAACTATGTACGATGGTAATACTGGCCCCATCTTTAAGAAACTTGAACTTCTAAAACTTCACGACATTCATTTGTTTCAATAAGGTTTTTTTATGTTTTCATTTAAGAACTCTACACTCCCTTCCAAGTTCAATAACCTTTTCTTTATGAACAGTCAAATCCATAATTATAATACTAGGAATGCCCATTCTTTTCGCCTGCCACTGTGTAGAACAAACACCAGACTGTTTTCAATTTAGTTCCAAGGTCCAAAGTTTTACAATTCTTTGAATTCTGTCATAACTGGTTCGTCCTCATCTACATCTTTTAAATGAAAGCTTAAAGAATTTTTCCTTAGTACGTATTAGCGTTTTTGTATGGCTAAAATTAGATTATTGCTTCAGAAAGTTCTTTTGTTGAAGCGATAAAAGAATTAGCAGGGCATCTGACAGGGCATCTGACAGGATGCGGTGGTGCGGATCTGCATAATTCGCCTACTTCCGCATCCTCCGCATCCTTGGGGCATTTTTCCACATAAAACTAGAAAATAGCTACATATAAGCGAGAAAGCAACTGCGTACCATCCTCAGAAGCAAAAATAGCGAAGACATTGATCATTTTGATGAAGTTATTCACCTAAAACAGTGACCAAAACAGGCCTTTTCGTTCGTAAACAATTTTAAACCTCCAGGCGTTCCATGCATCTTCTGTTGGTGGGCCTGGGTTCTAGTTTTCCGACCTCTGGTATCCAGTTTTCCTCGTCCGATTCAATGCCTGGTTATTAAGCTTCGGACAAAAAAATGTAGTAGAAAAGAACAAAGAAATATAGCTGTCCACGAATGGCAGCAAAAGGTCAAACATGTCATGAAGGAGTTAAATTCTCGGTAAGACGTTATCAAGTATTTTATACGTTTGAAAAAGCCAAGGGAGCAACTTTATTAATTTAGAAATTTCTGCATAATCTGGCATCTTTTCCTCATAATCGTCACAGTTCATGTTCCAACAATACAAGGAGGCTGAGAAATTTAAAGATAGATAATGCATATCTATGACCATTATTCTGCTCATGAAAACTTTTGTTTTCTGATGCTCTTCTTGCTATTGCTATCAAGGCTTGCGAAGGTCCCCAATTAACCAAGTATGGAAACGGAGAAGCATCTTCATAAACATATGGAAGAACAGGGTTGACACATGGTCTCTGGGCATCATTATGCTGTTCAAAAAGATATGGCTAAGGAGAGCAAGAAATCATTGTCTTGATGTCTTATCAAAATCTCAAAACAAACATCTACATCACAAATTGTAACTTTACTCTTGAAAATTGGCAGTTGGAAAGGAAAGCAGTAAAAGCTGTTCTGACCTTTGTTTGTGTATCAAGGACAACATGCCTATATAGACATGATAAAACGAGGCTACTGGGGTACGAGTCTTGGTCATCTAGGTTGGGAGCATTGCAGACAAACTTGACATCATTTTGGCAAGCTTTCTTTAATACAGGATCAAGTCTGAAACAATCACACAGTATTCTCATTTCCTAAGAAATAGAAAATCCTAGCTTCAACCGTAGCAATTTGAAGTTTATGAAGCTTTATTCCATTCAGCAAGGGAACATTTTTCATCACAGAGTCACAGTTCCTCAGATTTCATTGCTTAAGTCAACTAGTCAAATGATGTGAAAATGATGTAATGTAGCACGAGTATGGGACCACGAAAAAAATCTGAGTCCCGATAGAATTTGAACCCATGACCTCCCAAACACTGGGCAGTGTGTTTGGGAGGTCATTGCCGGATTTCATACGGTGGGGGCCTGGGTACAAGTCCGTGTATTATGGGATTAACAATGCAAGACCCATATATTCAGAAAGAGCACACTGAGCTTTACAAAATCCTTAAGTTTCGTGTTAATTGGACCAATATTGAACAAGATACAGCCACTTAAAAACTTCAAAATTTGCAAAGAAATGTATGGATTTCCGGACAAGTGACCGGCAATCCATACATTTGTTACTAATTTTTTAAGTTTTTGAATGGCTGTATCTTGTTCAGTGTTGGCCCAATTAACACGAAACTTAAGGATTTTGTAAAGCTCAGTGTGCTCTTTCTGAATATATCGGTCTTGTGTTGTTAATCCCATAATACACGGACTCATACCCAGGCCCTCACGGTATGAAATCTGGCAATGGGTCCAAATCCTATCGGGACTCAGATTTTTTCTAGGTCCCATGCTTGTGTTACATTACATCATTTTCACATATATTTACTAAGCTGCAATTTCACCAGTCAGGGTTCGTACACTTATGACCCATCAAAATTCCATGACTTTCCATGACTTTTTCCATGACTTTTTGAAATATTCCATGACCTAAGTTAAGCTACTGCCCTCCGGCAGTAGTGTCAAAACAATCATTTATTCAGCTGAAATTAAATTTGATTTTTGGACTCGCCAGTTAATTTTTCAACTTTGGATCTTAATGCCTTTCATTCATAGAAAACATACTGATTCTCCATGACTTTCCATGACCTACACCTAAATTTCAGGACTTTCCAAGCCTGGAAAATGAAATTGTAAAATTCCATGACTTTCCAGGTTTTCCATGACCTGTACGAACCCTGCCAGTACTCATTTAGTCAAATGATTGTCACAGATTATCATACCTTTGTACAGCAATACACTGTCAGCAGTTTATTTTCATTTCTATTTCATTAACAAATATTACCGGCAGCAGTCATTCCATTCTTGACACAGGGATATCATAAACTTTAAGAGGCAATGGACTACCCCACTCCCTCTATGAGACAGCACACAGGGAATCATCAAAGTAGTTGCAAGCAATGTCTCAAAGATTTTGTGAACACAATAAAAAAAATCAATAAAACTACCATGAATCCTTGCGTGGAAGTCTCATAGTGGGTACTTCCTTATAAGAGGCTAATGGGGATGTGCAGCTGGATGGGGTTGCATTTTCACAACTGGATTGACTATCATGGCATTGCATTTTCAGTAGAGTTACTAGAACAGGTCGCACATTTCTGATATTGGGGTAAGACAGTTCTTCATATTTACAGTAACCAAATGTATCAGAATGCTTGCACTGTAGGTGAAAAGTAAAGCGTTCTTTATTCAATATAAGGTACATAGTTACATAAATAGAAAGTGAATAAGTTGGGATCACAAAAATTCCATATTTGCCCATAAGTGACTTAGATGGAGTATATAATTGGCTACAGAATAGACTATAATGGGGTAGGGACTCTGAGAGGCCAGCAGCCAAGCAAAAATTGACCCAACTACCCCCTCCCCACCCCCCACCCCCCAGGTAGGGGGAATGGCCCATTGTTTGAAAATGTCTCAAACCTTTTTCATAGAGAAGAAATGAAAATCTAATATTAAGTAGCATTTGCTTAATTCTGCCATGGGTTAAAGAGACACCATCACATGATTTTTCCTGCATTATTGTGGCAGTCCTAAATTTATTTGTTATTGCAATTCTTCCAAGACAAAGACAGATTTTCTATTTGGCATCACAACAATGTGCATGCGAAACCCATTAAAACACTTTTTAAAGCTTCAATTGCACACTCATACATTGTAAAATGACTTAAGACAATTATAAACTTACGTAGGTTTCAATGAGTGAAAATACACCTTTAAGATCGAGCCATAAAAAGTGTAAATTTGGGGAATCCGACGACAGGTTGGAAAATTCAGATTTTGTTTTATTGCATCAGAAAGACCCTTTTGGTGAAATCTATGAAAGGAAATCTACATGTAGGAAAGTCTGAACTACCACATAATCAACCAAGAGGGTCGATGGAATTTATGTAAAAATTTGGGTGATTCCAGAAAATATCCATACCCTACCACGGGGGCCATGAGTATTTTAACCCCTGCTTGCCGTCGGAAATTCCAAAATGCTCATCGCCCCCATGCCCTCCGAATTCCAAAATTGCTAACCCCCCTTCCCTCTGGAATTTGCCCTTTTTTCCGACCCTTTGGAATTCCTGTTCAACTGGCTAAAACTTCCAACAACTGGGAAACTTGCACTTTTTCCCCCCGCAAAATAATTCTGTTCACAATTTTCAGTCAGACAATAAAGCAATTCAAGTTTGTTAATGTTAGTACACTGTAGCAATTCCTTCTAAGCATCTCTTTAAGCTACTTACCACCAAATAAAACTTTTTTGTTTTTCATTCAATAGCTTCATATTTTCAGGAGTAGATCATATTGATAACAGTGGACCCTGACAAAAGAACAGTTCATGATCGATGTGCCGTTACCCACCATATTGAAAATATTGTTCATTGAGTAACTGCTGACCACTAGTTATGCAGCATAATTTTTACAAGCAAAATACAACGGCCCGAACGGGTACAACATGTACAACATATTTATAAACAAAACCCATCAATTGTTCTACAATAACCCTTAGGAGCGAAAACAATGTTTCAAACGTATATGCTTACAATGCATTTAAAATGAATCTTTCACTTTCTCAAAGACATACTCATGAGTACTTTACTAGTAAACAGATGTTCATATATTGTCTTCATAATATAAGTACTATTTTGTCTTGCAATCGCATAAACCACCAAATGTTGTACTTGCACAAAGCTACAAATAATTATCTTAATAGTGAAAATAATGCACGTCATTGATATTAGTCCTTGACTATGACCAGTGGAGACACCGAGCTGACATAGCAAATTTCAAAATTTGTGCAGAACTGCCATAAAATGAAATAAATTTGTTAACTGTAACATTAATAAAAATCACATCTTTCCTAGCCTCCCTTCTGCCAGACACCACCACATTGGGCTACTAGATACTTGCACTCTACAAGGAAAAACATGAATGCATGTGCAATATCTTACAAAGCTCATTAGCACTGATTAGCTCAGTGTTCTATTTGCAAATGAGACACTGGTGCAAGTTTTCAGCACACAACAACACATCGTCAATCGACAATCGGTAACAAACATTGACTTTGGTATATTTTATTAATCAAATGGCTTATTCATCAACTTTAAGGCCCCCCTCAATGTGGAGCTCACTGCAAAACCCATCTGCTCACTCATCTGCATGAATGCTTACTTCTGCATCCTGCTTCGGTGGTCGGTTCGTGCCTGATTGTTAGCAGGTCAGCAATTTCAAGCGAAGCTTTCGCCATCTTCCCTCTGGAAATTCAGAGCTGAACCCCCCCTAAGCCTTTGGAATTCCAAACTGTGTTACCCCTCCCCCCCCCCAAATGCCTTTGGAATTCCAGTCCAAGAAACTCCCACTCTCCCTCGGAATTCCAAGATGCCACCTGTGGTATGGTATGGATATTTTCTGGAATCACCCACAAAATTGCACATATTCAACAGGACAGTACAGAAAGAAGCAAACTTGTCTGGATTTCATATTCGCACAGTTTGTAATTTCCACTTTGATCATCCTTCCAAGCTAAAAGTCATCTTGAATTAAATGCGTTTTTTTCTATTTCTTGGCTGTTTGAAAAATACAATTATCGCATTTTAATTTATATGTAAAATTTTAACTGATTTTAGAGGGTCATAACTCTTCTAGTACGCGAATCCCTTGACAAATAAAAGGTTCTAAAGAAAGAGCTATGCTATGGGTATACCATATCTACATGGCTTGTTTGGCCCATGAAAATTAAGGTGATTCCCTGGTAAAAGAACCCGCCATAGATTTCCGATGAAACTTGATTTGGTGTTGTTGCAGGACAAGGAGATATTAAAAATGCAATAAAGAGTGGGTCACCGTACTTGTTTTCATGCTACAGTGTTGACAAATATGGTTATTTACAAATAGGTGACTTTTGGTAATCTCAGTAAGCAACAAATAAGCTTGCTTATTTTTCAATGCAGCATGTTATATCACACAGAGTTTGACTTTCTTTGATTGCTTATTCATCTACATCCCAGAAAAAAGTTTCTTCTGCATTTTTTATCCTTTTAAGGAAACATAATTTGGACATGCATTGTTGGGCCTGTTATGTCTCCCTCTGTAGAATT
>JAHPZR010007415.1:0-15000 GCA_019787425.1 Platygyra sinensis | reverse complement strand
CAATAGACAAGACATTGATCTATTCATCAGCAAGGTAACACATGCAAAAATGGAGTCTCATCCAAAATCAGCCACTGCTGAAAAAATTTATAGAACGGCTCCTATTATATCCTACAAAAAAAGGAAAATCAACACGCTCGTCAGAGCAAAACTTTAGAGGCTCACGTGCCGCTACCGCAAAACCACATAGGGGAGTCTCTGTTGTGTTGGCCTGTCTATGACCTTCTCTAAAAGCAAATTCATGAAATCCATCTGTCACAGATTATAGCAAGGCCGTCACTGATCTCGACAAAAACTTAGGTTTTAAAGAGAATGTTAGTCTGCATCCGTCACGGATTATAGCCCTCTGTAGATTTGTCACGGATCCGTCACGTATATGTCACGGTCACTACCGTCACGGGTTTTACCCATTTTGACCATCACCGATGTTCGACCGTCACGGGGGTTTTACCAACCTCCCGAAAGAAAGCTAGAAAAAGGAATTGATTAAAACATACCGGGTGATTTCTGAGATCTTCCCTTGATATCTGTTTTGGAGCAGACAAAACATGTAGAATTCGATGATGAGAATTGCTCGATGAACTCTTCCTTTTGTTCCTCCGTCCCATCTAAGAGAGTCTGAATGGGGTTGGGGGAGGGAAGGGTCAACCTGTTCGATCTTTGTCGGTCGTCGGTATTAAAATCTCAGTTATTTTTTTGTCGCTAGTCGGTAATTTTTTCCTCGTTTTGTCGGTAGTCAGTTATATTTTTCGCCCTTTGTCGTTAGTCGGTTAACCCCATTCACACCCTCACATCTAAAAAGTCGTAGCCGTAATCCTCGTCAATGCGGGTGTCTCGGAGTTGAGAGGTTAGTTAGAATGAATTGGATTTCATTTCTTAGAAGCGTAGATTGCTTGCAGGAAACATCCCAATGAAGCAAAAGGGCTTGTACTTCGCGTTGAAGAAGAGTCGGAAGCCATTCAGAAAACTGCGAGTCTATATCTGAAATAGAGAGATGTTTGAGAGTGTTTGATAGAAAGAAAAAGCGCGCAAATTTTCCGCTGTTAAACATGGTAAACAGCTGCAGCTGATTCTTGTTAATCAAATTCCAGTTACGTCACCGATCACAGTCTGTCAGTGGGGTGACCGCTGACATTATAAAATCATACTGCAGAAGGGGGTCACAGAGTCGATGTGGGAATTCGCTTCCCCCACAAAACAGTGAATGAACGCCATCTTAAAAAATATATCTTGAAACAAACGGCGCCGCACGAACTTGACACGGGTCCCAACTATAAAGTTGTAGGCAGAGATCACAAAAAGAAGCAGAGGTACTAAAGAGCCTGAATCCCGTAAAATCATGCAGAGTGCCTTTGAACGGTATTTAAAAGAGAAAACTATCCACAGCTGGGCATCGTGCAGTCGAAGGAGTTTCACAACTCAAAAGAAAATTATCCATCGCAGAATTACACCGGTTGCACCCTCAAATTCCTTCTCTAAAGACAACGAGAAGTCTCAGCCTCAACCACAAAAGAAAGGAAGGTCTTCCATCATTGATTCAGGCGAAGAAAATCGAACTTTGATGCATGAAAGAGACTATTTTCGTTCTCACTTCAGAACTACTTGTTTGTTTGTTATGCTTGAATGAGATTTCGTCACATGACATCGTTTTGCATACAAAATGAATGTCAAAGCATTTCCGGTTCCGCTATTTCTAACAAACCTGCACGGCTCGACTTCGAACAATGCATCAAAATCTAAAATTTAAGGCCATAAACTTGTGCGATTTCAAAATGGATTTAATAAAGTGGTAATTGAACTTCGTGTCGTGCAATTTTGGCCTGAAATCATACTTGTGATTTCAAATCGAACTCGCGCTGCGCGCTCGTTCGATTTTGAAATCACGCGTATGATTTCAGACCAAATTGCACTCCACTCAGTTCAATTACCATTATTTATCGACATGCCGAAGGAAATTTATCAATTATCGAGAGATGTTAAGGTCCTGATGATTTCATTTCCAAGATTTTTTTGTCTTGTTTTGTTCTGAGGGCGCGTAGCATTGCGAGAAAAGAACTGCGTAACAAAATGGCCGCCATATTTTGGTCTTCTTTGCAAATGGAGATGCTCAAACTTGGGCAAAACTTGGCTTCACGACTTTAAATACGAAGGCTTGGCGAAGATAACAAACTGTTGAATAGTACAGCACTTTCTATTGGCTCAATCTGTTAGTTATGCCTTAGCAACCAATCAAATTGCTCATTACATATTTGGGCTGATTTAATCGGCCCTGGCACTTCTAGGAGTGTACTCAAAGGCCGATCTCATCGGCCCGCGGCACTAATAGGGTTAAACTCAATCAGATTACGTAGTCTGTATGTTAATCGAGGACTCAAAATACAACACAGGTCTTTTCTATTTGTACGGCGCTGGGAAAATAAAAATAAATGACACTTCTGCTTGAACACGTCTTTTACGCCTGAGCGAGCATTGTTTTCCGTTGTTTGTGTAAAATAATTATTCAAAAAAGGATTCGTATTATTAATGCTTGCGGGAGTTTCAGAATCAGTCAACCATTATGCCGAACGGTCTCCGACAGGCAAATTTGCAGAGGTCGAGGAGTGTTTTCAGAAAACTGCATTTCGATAGTCAGAACAAGAAATAATCACACTGATTTTGCCCAGTTTATCGGCTTTCTTAGGACGTAGACTCGTCATTAGCATGCGGGCGTGTTTCGTAGTGGTGTTGGTGTGTGATCCAATGTCCTCCACACTTATACTTATGTTTGTGGGTGCCTTTTTTAGAACGAGGAATATTCACACGCCTTTTTGGTCTGTTTATTTGTGTTGGTCTCATCATTAGCGTGCGTCGTTCTTTACACTTTTGCGAATGTTTGTGGCCGCTTTTTTTTAGAACGAGAAATATTCACACACTTCATTCGCCTGTTTATTTGTGTATTTGTGTAATGGCCGCTTGATTGTTTGGGGGTTTTGTTATGTTTGTGGGTGCCTTTTTAGAACGAGGAGTAGTCACACACCTCTTTTGCTTGTTTATTTGTGTTAGACTCATCATTAACGTGCATGATTACTTCACGGCCGTGATGGTTTGTCACGAGCCGTCTCGGATCGTCACAGTCTGCGCCAACTTGGCGACTCATCTCGGATCATCCCGATCCGCCAACTTTTTCAGGGGTAGATGTACACTACTTGAAGTTCACTTCCAACCTCGTTCCCAGGGTCTCTCATGGGGGACGGTCGAGACAGTCGGTAACGAATGGTGACGGGTCGACTAACTACCCGGCAAGCCGTCACGATCCGTTGCGAAGCATCGCCCCTTTTGCAACCCGTTATGAATCGGGTGTATTGGACATAAGTGATCCTTTTGCTCTCTTTACAGTGTGTTAACAAACTAAGGAGGGTGCCTACTTTTGTTCATGCACACATGTTCTGTGCATCATGCAAGACATAGTTTAAGCATGTGTGCACTGGAGTTGACATTGACACAATCAACTATGTTGCTAACTTCACAACTAGACCAAATCAAGTTGAATGAACAAAAACATTAGCAACATACGAAAATGGTTTACTTACTGGGGCAGTGACAGGAACAATGTGACAGGCACCATAAAAGTTTTCTAAAAAGATGAATAAGTTAAAAAAAGTTCATTGTTACCCCTACATTTTATGTTACGAAATGGAAGTGGCAAGCCTAATAAGTGACTAGTTTCTGGTGGTGAGCAAAAGGTATTTAATAGGCTGTATTTGAGCTGAACTGGAGGAAGGCTGTCAGAGACGCTAAAAGTGCTGTTGCAACAATTTCGTTATTGGAAGCATACTAAGAATGGTTTTCATGGTACCATTTGCCATGCAGTTTTAAGATCTTTACATTAATGTGTTTGCTATGTTTTTCTATGTAAAGGTGAATTCGAAGGAAATCTGTTCAAAGAAACATCCTTTTCTTCTTTTTTCAGAAAAATGTCGATGTTGGCATTTTTGATGAGATTCAAGGCTAATTATCTCGAAAAATTACGTGGCTACCCCATTTTTTTCTTTTTAGATTCCAATAGCCCTTGCAAAGATCTACTCTTTCCGCATGGTCCTAAGCTGGCACAAATACCTTTGTATTTAATAGGCACCATCCTTAAGGAGGAGGTTGAATATTGAGAGCTTGCGTTGCACTCTCAGAAAGTTGGATAAAATATTTTTGAAAGGTATGAAAGCCCAGAGGATGACTTCAGATAATCTTTCTCTCCAGGTGGTATTGTTTTTCCACTGTTTGGAGCAGTACCTGACTCGGCCATTATCATTGTGTCTGGTCTTGGATCTGATGCACAGACCAAGCTTTCAGTTGGCATGGGGTGAGAAATGTTATTTGATCTCCTGTGTTTATAATTTTATTTTTAGTGTAACTTAATAATATAAAAAAATAGATAAGTCGTTCAGCATTTATGTTCTTAATTTTAGCTGTGCAGTAGGTATATGGTAAATTATTGGAAATTAATGATTGAAATGGAATGATGTTATTGTTAAACACAAGAATCCTGCCAGTATCAATCACTGGTTCAATGGGTTTTGCAGCTTCAAGAAAAGGATGATTGGATTTTTACTAAATGCTGAATTAGTTACATGTATGTTGTACACATTTGTAGCTAACAATTAAAACTATTACTATTAGATGAGGTGGCCTCCTAGTAGCCTGGTGGTTTTCTGGGAGTTGTCTTACCCTATTGAAATAGTTGTTAAATGTATAATTGTACTTCAGTTTTAGTTGTGTCGCAAATTAATGATAATGATAATGACAACAACAACAACAACACTGACAAGTTTGAGAGGTTGTAGATTGACACTGTAAAATGGGACTTAGCGACAAATGGTATCTTTTGCGAATTAAATGTTCCTACTAGGTAGACCCTAGGTTCATCCATCTTGTTCTTCACCCATCTTAACCCTTTGTGTTATTGTCAATGTGAATCAATAATTGCTTATCCTTTGATGATGCTTGCGGGACACTGGCTGGCAGCACCATCTTGTTATTGACAGCAGCATGGGCTGGAAGCTTGGCAATTGGAAAGTGTGATCTTAATTCTTATGGCGAAGCTATTGAAAGCAGTGGGTATGGAAAGGTCAATTGTAACAGAGAGGTAATTTATTTCTTGCCATTGTTGACAGTTGTGGTTGCCATTCATTTCAATTAGAACATCAAAATGTTCAGCTGAACTCCAACTTAGAATTTCAAATACAGCATGCTGTACTACAGTGTACACATCATGACTGACATTTTTAACAGTTTTATCAGCAGGGGGTTTTGAGCTTAATGTCAATGGATCAAATAATTTGTGCTTGAGTTTTTGACTAGTAACTCTTCTTTCGAAAGTGATGAAAACCCTCATCCATTTTTCATTATGAAACTAAGTAAAGCACCAGGCTATAGAGTGTGTGCAAGGTGATGTCATCAAACTTTCAACTCTAAACTAAAGAGCCACTAAAGATTTTATCCTCATCAGATATAAGAGGCACTAAATTTATACCTGTTTACAACTTTCCAGCTCAATAGCGTCCTTAAGGTATGTTTGGAAACCAGCGCATTTTGAATTTCGAAGTTATCACCATGTTTGACATAAAGATACACTTATCTCCTGATTTTCAGCCAGTTTAGGAGTTTAAGTATTAGGAAAAGTGCTTGTGTAAATGTTTTATTGGTTCGGTTTAGAAAGTCAGTTGACTAGATAGCCAAAGTAAGTTCCAGATGTTTACACTATTTACCGTCCGCCATGTTGGAGGTCCAAGGAGGTCCTCCAACATGGCAACTCCATACTAAGCTCTATAATTTTGCGCGGAACATTCCAACGAATATCTCAACTTTGAGACAACACACATACCTTAAACGTGGAGGACTGTCTTCTTTATTTATCGTCTACAATATTACAATTTCTAGACTTTATCCACTGCATGGTTTTTGATTTTATTTTTTATTGCGTGACAATGCACACACTCTATTAAACTGTGTATTGGTTTCACTGTTGTCATTCTATAACAAAAGCATGACCACTTTTGCAATTTTTAACAATTCAGTTTGTTCTTATTCACTTGTAAGGTGTGACAGTTTTACCCAGTGGAATTATGTCGTAAACATCTCTGTCGTACTTGTAAGTATCAATCTTACTCACATACAGTTTGAATTGTTACATATTCTTTTTATTCTTATCATCATCATCGTCATCAACATTGACATCATCATCATCATCATCATTATTAAGATAATAGTATAGTATTACATGGTGATTCAGAGATACAAAATTCCTTTTCGAGTCTTGAAACACATTTTACAGGCAAGCACACTGAATGAGTGAAATACTTTTCAATATGAGAAGAAAAATTTTGTACATTCATATGAACCATATATATTGTAATGTTCTATTTATAACTTTTTATAAACACCAATGAAAGCAAACCCATTTCACTTTCACTGCAAAAAAACCATTCATTATGTAACCATAAAAATGGGGATCTTTTCACATGGGAAGAGAAGTCATGATGTTTTCATCTGTGGAGATATTGTGTTTTCACATGCAAGTTTACTTGGCATTTTCATTGGTTAAATTATATAATGAAAGTATTTTAATATATAAGTATTGACTGTAGAGTATCAAAGTAAGTGAATACCTGACCAGTAGGTTCTTATTTTGTTTAGCATTTTACAAGGAGCAGATTGGCATAATTTTGGCCCACACAACTGTGGATCTAGCAGCCACCTTATGTGCGCCAAGCTGCTTTGGCAACAATGATCATCTGTTTCATTTGGATTTGTTGCTTATCTGATTTTCCTGGTGAGTATCACTCCAGTCATTCCACAGCATTGAACATATTTTATTATCAGAATAAAGTTATTCATTATTACTGACAAAATTTACCTCATTGTGATTGGCTAAGAGATGAACAATTAAAAGTTTAAGTTATTATTGGCAACGGCAGTGCAAATTAATGTGTGCATGGTCATAATTTTTTTGAGCAATTATTAAGAATTTAAACTACTAGTTCATAATTCATTAACCATCTTGTTCTTCAACAATCATAATGTGACTGAGGCAGGTTCTGGTGTTGTTATTCTGGTGTTGTTCTGGTGTTGTTATTTGAACAACTCCTAACACTGTGGGTTGATTTGTTTAGCACAGGAAATAGTTTCTACAGATGTAATTCTAAAACTATGACAAAAATATTTGCATTATTATGTCTATTATGCTTTTTGTGAACCTGGTCACAATAACCATTCTTTTGAAAATTTTTGCACTTAATATTTAGCCTGTAATTATGATTCCGAATCTTGATCTCTGTGTTTCTAACTGGCATTGTTTCTTTTTGTAGTTTGTTGACAGTGAATCGGCCCAAATGAGAGCAGAAAAGCATCGCCAAGAAATGTATGTCAAGCACACTGTAACTGATTTGTTTTAATCAGCAAATAAAAACTACTCACTTATTTATACATCACATTGGCCAAGGACATTGATCAATGACACCTGGCAGCTTACATAGCATTCTTGTATTCAAGTTGAACTCCTCATTTCACCTTTTGTTAAATGCTTATGTACAGGTGACACAAAGCAGGGAAAGAGATAGGTTAACAGCTACTTGAACAGGTCCTTCTTCCTTTCTGGCCAATGCTCATTAAATTGTACAGTCTCCATTCTATGTGATTAGTAACTAAAGGCAGTATTTTGTTTTGTTTTCTCTTTTTTTGTGTTCTTTAGTAATTATAGCATTGTTCTTATCCATGTGTTTTGCATTGTTATTAAGGGTGTCTTGCTTTGACTGTAAGCCATAGACATTTAACGTTAGTCTACAACATGAAGCAAATTTGTTTCTCTTGTTTTGACAGGGTGCAGCGCAAGGTGTTGCATCAGTTTGTTATGATGGCCAAGAGACAGATGCCATCCCGGATTGGTGGTCACACTACTGATGCCAAAGACAAAGCTGCCCAAGGAGGTAGTAAGAGATTATCATGGTTGTTCTTAATGACGAATGCTAAGGTTCTCTTTCGTGGTATGTCTAATTTTCAAAACAGACTTCTTTAGTACCAGTATTGATCATTATAGACCAGACAACTTTATCACATTTTTGCACATATTACAGTACTGACGGACCTGGCACCGCAGGTAGCTGAAGCTAATCAAGGCAGGCCAGGAACAATAGCAATAAATGAAATCTGCTAGCCTTAATTAGGAATAACATTATGATGTTAATTTACACACTGCTATACTACAGACTGACTACTGACATGCTGCCAACAACTGACCATAAGGTAGCAATATAAGTGTGCCAGGCAGGTGTCGGCTGAAAAATTGAATTGTGTGCATGAACACTGCTAATATTGATCCACACTGGGTGATGTGTCTGTGAAAATTGACATTTTGTAGACCGACAGTACTTGACTGAGTGATGACCAATTTGTAGACCAAGTGTTGACCAAGGTGTTGGAAAACTGGGTTCTAATAACACTTGAGATGAAAGCTGGGTTCTAATAACTTTTGCCGTAATGGGAACTGGGTTCTAAGAAGACGAAAAACAAGATGGCGGTTAAAAGTAAATTTCTTATTTTCATATCGTATTGAAAGTTTTCTGTCGAAGACGTTGCAGTTCAGTTTGGAAAGGGTACGTATAGGATTGCAATATTCCAATAAGGCCCAAATGAGTCACCGACACGCCGCCGACGCACCGCCGACGCACCACCGACGCATCTTTTTTGTTTCAAGTTTAAAAAGTGACCAACGCGTCGGCCGACTGTTGACCGACTGTCGGCCGTCGGTCGGCCGACAGTCGGTCGACGCGTTGGCCGACGTGTTGGCCGACGTGTTGGCCGACGCGTCGGTGGGTTCAGATTCTTTACCTTTACCAGGTGTTGATTGCTGGTATGACGTTGGACACTCGGCCTTGAGTGCTGTTTAGTACACAAGCCAATTCCTTTAATGTTGTTACCACAAAACACTGGAGATCCCTTGACTACAGTTTTACTCTTTTTCGTTTTGTTGTTACTTGTTTACATAAAATTTTACACTACTAACACTAGAATCAGCACTGAAAACCACGTATTTTTGTGTTGAAGGTTTATGTATTTTATATTTATTAACTTTCATCATTATTTTCCTTGAAGTGCACATCCGGAAGAAGTATTTCAAAGCTTGGCGTCTTGGAGCAGGAATGGACAAGAAAGAACGAACTGAAACTGATCCTATTCTGTCAAAAGAGGGAAAAGAGGATAAAGAGGTATAAATTAAGCATTAATAAATACTACTTGTATTATTAGTTGTGGTTGCTTTTAATTTGCTTGCTGCTGGCAGCTCTAAATGTATTCAACTCATTGTTTTATAGTTGCAGCTAACCAATTAATGCTTTCATTAGTAAAAAACAGTCTGACAGTCATGTACAATTAGTTTCACATCTTTTCTCTGCAGTTTTATTATCTGTTCACACCCAATGCAGTGGGCACTCAAAGACTGATCCAACTTGATATTAAATCTTAGTAAATTCTCAGCTCCGACTATTGCATTTCTAGCTTTTTGATTGGCTAAAAAACTCCGACTATGAGCCAATAGTCCGAGTTTTACGTCATATGGAAAATAGTGCGCCGAGTTTAAAATTTTTCTCTTTGTAAAATTGTGGAAATAAAAATCGGCGGCAAAACCCGGTTTGAGAATTTACTAAAACAATTATTCCATTCGCCCTTGTTGGATATGAAGTGATTATATAACCAACTCGCGCTACGCGCTCGTTGGTTATTCTATCACTTCATATCCAATGCGGGCTCATGGAATAATTGTTATATATTAGTGTGTTCCCATAGAGCTTACTAATTGTTGTTTTTTTCTAATTCAAACACTTAACAGGAGCTCGTTCAACGAGATTCTTTTGAAATGCTTGAGGTGAGTGGATTGTGTGGCAGAATCAGCGATGGGCTTCATCATTTCTTCTCTTGAATCTATGTGTTACTCGTGTTCTCTATTTGGAATCAGCATCTCAACCAAGATTTTCACACAAGCTGAGACTACCTGTCTGAATTCTTTTTCTTCTTTTGTGTCGACTATCTTGGAAAATCTTCTGCACAACTTTCTGTTATGCAATAACTTTGGTGTGATGTTGATCTCACAGTGTTGATGGTTAATTATTTATCATGACAAAATCTTCTTTTAACATATGCCACTGTGAAATTATCAAAATGAATTTTAATAGTAAGCAAAATTTAAAATTTGGTTCTGCTTTTTAAATATTAAATATTAACTCTTTAAATTCATAACTGAATTAATTGTCAGAAGTATTTTTCAACATCCATAACAATGAATTCTCATGCAAATAACACTTGTACCAATGCTTTTTAGTACTTGTGTAATATATAACAAGAATTGCAAAATATTTTTCTAGGCAGTCCACTGAGATACTCATTCATGCATTTGTCTCAAGTTGTGTCGACTACAAGCCTACTTACCATACCATGGGGATAGGGAGGCACAGTGGCCCCATGATTAGTGTGCTTGACTCTGGAGCAGGCACTCTGGGTTCTGCGAGCCCTGACCGGGGACATTGTGTTGCGTTCTTGGGCAAGACACTTTCCTCACACGGTGCCTCTCTCCACCCAGGTGTATAATGCATACCAACAAACTTAATGCTGGGGGGTGGGGGGGGGGGGGTAATCCTGCAATGGACTAGCATCCCATCCTGGGAGGAGTAGTAAATACTCCTAGTCACTTCATGCTATAAAAACCGGTATAAGCTTGGGCCTGATGGGCCACACTTGGCTCATATGCAGACTTTACCAAGCAGAGCCAGTCAGGATGCAATCTGTACAACTACACCCAGCCTTCCCCTCCTGTTCTGCTCACATGTCACATTTATTGCCCTGGCCACCTTATTTTCAAAAGGCGTTAAGTATTCAGAGGCGTAGGCAGGATTTTTTAAAGGGGAATCACACTGTGTCTGTGGTGGTGGCCAAGATATCATCATGGCATTTTTACCACCTGCTGTAGGCTGTTTGCCTAAAAAAAGGCTTACAAAATGGGGTCACAGGCACCCCAGGGCCCCACCCCTGAGCTACATCCTTGGTATTTCCTAAAAATAAAGGTGACAAATGGGATATTCCATGGTATGCCACTCAGAGGCATTGCATAACTAATACAATTTATGTATAATTGTTAGAAAATAGTTTTTGATTCATAAAATTAAAGAAAATGATCTCAAACAAGTTGAACAGTCTTGATATTAAACCAATTTCTCCTAACTAGTACTTATAGTCATTCTAAAATAACTGGTAGAATTTCCTTTTGTTCATTCACTGTGTGCTATTGTCAATTTTTGGGTGTTAAGACCAGATTAAAAAACATGCTTACGTAATGGGAATGGGTGAAGGGTTGCAAAACAGTGAATTTACTGACTAATATTTTGTCTCAAGAGGGCACTCTGTGCTGCTGATATCAACTGTGTGTGCTGCTAATCATCTAAATGACTCGGTGTATAACATTAATTTTTAACTACTTAAAAAAGCTAATATGATATATTATGCTTTATGTCATAATGCATAATCATTTTGAATGTCACTTTTAATAACATAATCTATTTTTGAAAGCTTGTTCAATTATTAATTACTTGTAAAAGTGGTTTTCTTGCTTCTCCCGTATTCTCTCATCATGAATCTGTCACTCGGTCTATGAATTATCAATAAAAATGTTCCATTTCTGTGAAACTTTCATTTCGTTTAATCCAGTTTTTCTCTTTTTTTAACCCTTCATTCTTTTTCTCGCTTGTTCATTTGTTTGTTCTTTTTCTCCTTTAATTCTCTAGTTTTTTGTTTTACTTTGTTATTCATCTCTACTTATTTTGCTCTTAAGTTCTGGAAAGATATTGTTTTATTGATTTGACATGCTATGTTGTGGTTAATAGGAGGAAGAAGAACATGAGGAAAGTTTCACTTATTTGGCCCTCAAGTGTGTGGGTCTTCTTGTCCTTGGGGTAACGGTTTGGTGAGTAAATTATTCTGAATTCAGACTTATTACCAGTACTCCTGTGCCAACAATACCATTAGGTATTCACACCAGAGGTGCATGATCTAGCAATTCCTTTAATTAAGTTCTCTCTTGAGTTGACCATCGATCTTTGTGGCATAACTTGTGTTTACCCTCTAAGACCAGGCGACTGCATTTGAACAATTTCCGGTCTTGGTCATAGGTGACACTTTTTGCTGATCCAATGTGTGATTTGCTTGATTCACTGACCAATCCAAAGAACAAATCTCACATTCCTATTTCAGGTAAGTTATGTTTATAGTCTCTACATTGTATATATTTAATTGTGTGAAATTTAATTTATTTCATCCCATATCTCTCAAAACCTAAAGCTGATAAGGAAGAGAAAAATAACTCTATAACCTTTTGAGCTCATCCTTATTCCTGTGGTGAAAAATTGAAAGTTGCTTAGGACAACAGGTATTAAATCATTCAGTTCAGTGTCATGAAAGGCTTTTTGACTAGCCTAAAATTCAGTCTGGAAACTGACCACTTGATTTCCATGTTTTGTATTCTTGTGCAAGATGCACCAGCTTATAGTCTTATTCCCAACTAGAAGTTAATTATATAAATTGACTTAAATGTTTTTAGGGTAATTTTCCAAGTTAACTTGCTCTTTGTAAATCATAGCCCATTGCAGAAACGCGAGAGCACTGGAGCAACTTTCTTATATTGATTAGATTGAAAATCTAAACGTTTCAACTGAAATGTTAATGAAAATAAAGCTACCCAACCAAGTTTGAGAGTTTTTAGTGGAAAATTGTCCAAATGAGAGCCTTGCAAAAGTTGGAAAATTCCTTACAAACCCCTATAATTTTGTGGCCTGTCTACCCTATCCATACAAACTCTCTATTTTAGGTGATATTTGAAGAGCGACCATTTTGCCATTTTCCTCCTCTAAATACTTCTATTCGTGATAAAGACTCTCAAATTTAGTTGATATTTTATTTGAATATCTTAGTTTTTCAAACAAACGGAAAACAGCCATACTCTTTCCCAGTCCTCTCACGTTTCTGGAATGGCCTATGGTAAATCTGTTACTCTCCACTCTTGTAACATTTAACTACAATAGATGCTATGTTTTGTGCTCTTGCTTTTTAGCATTCTACGTGTCATTTGTGGTAACTCCCCTCTGCTCCAATGCCTCAGAACTTGTCTCCTCCCTGATTTTTGCCTCCAAAAAGAAGAAAGAAAACATCTCCATGACTTTTGCACAGGTGATAATGCTTCTGTCTGGGATAAGAGAAGTAAACAAGAACAAGGTAGACACTCGGAAGCCTACAAACTTCATGAGGCCATTGCAAATGCGCAGCTTGTCACTTACTCTATTCTGATATCCATGTTCAAGCACCCTGTGTCATGTTTACATGTCATTGGGCTCTTGTGGTGAGCTGTTTTCAATCATGCAAACTTACTGGTTGCTTTGGTGTCAACAAAAATCAATGGCCATAACGTTATGTTACAAAAAAATACGATGTTTACTCCAGTGTTTCAGTTTGCATCAACTCTGATACTCGGCACACAGTCCCAGCCCTTGTGGCAACTATCAGCCAATGAGAGTAAACATTGTGTTTGCAGTATAATTGTTGCTACTTGTAAAGTAGTGCAAATTCTGTAATCTGATATGTTTAAAAGTACACTTGCAGGCACAAGAATGTCCTGTGGATCAAGGTCGTCTAAAACATGACCATGATTTGTTTTCGTGTCCTTGAAATTTTACAATTCTCAGAGAAAGATTTTGCAACATTATTGGATGATACTACTTGAATGTTAAAATGTTATTTGAATTAGGAATTTTAATTTGAATTCTTAACTTAGATAACAAGATAACTTTCAGATGAGGTGATTGGCCCTCCTCAGACTTGTACACAAATCTAAAAAAAAAAACTAAAAAGGAAATTTATGACCTTGACAGGGTTACCAAAGTTTTTTCATGATTTTCTTTCTCCATTTCTCTTTAGCTTTAGCTTCAATTGAGAAGATATATCAAACACTCTAGACCTTGTTTGAACACATTCAAGCGGTCTAAAGCAGTCTCCAAAGTTTGATACATTACTTCACCCTCATCAACGAGTATCACCTCATAGAAATCTTAAGCTCTGAGATAAGCATACAGTAAGGTTAGGCTTGACTTCAGTCGCTCTCTTGTGTCTGGTCTACTTTCCTTCCCTGAGGAGAGTAGCTTTGGGCAAGAATGCAGGGTTCTTTCCCAAACAGAGGCTAGTTATCGAGCCTACAGTGCAGTGTGCTGATTTGCAACAAAATAGCAAGTTGTCTTTGTTTCAATTTGTGTTGCAGTTGTATGGAGCTGGCATAAGGAACAATACCCTATGTCTTGGCATTTTTGCTGCCCTTGTTTACTTGTTAGATCTGAAGTGGTACTACTCTGCAGATTAGTCTATATCTGGAGATAAAAAGCTAATCCCCCCCCCCTCCCCCTACAAAAAAAACACATCAACCAGACAGGTAACGAGAATCAGGAAAATCATAAAGCAGGAGATACTTAATTACATGTAAAATTATTGAAGTTGACTTTCGTAGGATATGAAAATTTCTGCAGATCTAGAAGGGTGTTATCCACTGAGGCCAATTCTTCATGTCCCACGAAACAGCTAAATTCAATATTGCTCTATTATTCATTCAAAATATTTCCCCATTCTGAAAGCAATTTCACCATCTTGCTCTTTTGGCTTTTCTGCTCACACAAAAATAGTACAACCTCATCCCCAGGTTTTCTCGGTAAACTGTTCAATAACCTGCAGGCAACGCTGCATTTTTTGACGTCATTTTGATGTCATTGGTTCAATATGACAAAACTTTGACTGAAAGGCCAACAAACTGACTTGATAACTGATTGACTAACTGTCGGACAGACAGAAGACAGATAGATAAATTGATTGATAGATGATGATTTTTCAAATTTTCATCTGCAGAGGTGACTGTGATTATCTTTTCTGCAGTGGTTGTGGGAATTGTTG
>JAHPZR010007413.1:0-17500 GCA_019787425.1 Platygyra sinensis | reverse complement strand
AGATTGATCAAGCGCTGCGTAAAAAAATATTCAGATCACATGGACAGGCGTAAAATGATAAGCAATTAATCGATTCGTGCCTTTGAAACTCCGGCGAATAAACAAGAATAAACGTTATAAGAATTTTTCATTCTCGGCGAGACAGTTCGTGGGATAGGGGGTACACCTATTAATTTATGGAACAAAGCCTACGGCATTTTGAATAGCCTATAGGAACAAGAAAGCGTACGGCAGTTTGATTAAGCGATAAGCCCTGAAAGGTATAAATACTTCAGCATTTTTATTTCCGAGTATGACAACTCACGATGGAGTACGACAAGGAACTCGAAGCTTCAATTTCACGAGCGTTAAGGGCAGTAGAGAGGGATCTTTCTCTTCCCAAAAACTCGTTAGCTGATGAAACGCCGTTACCGAAGATTAGAGAGAGAGTGACACTAAAGACGATGGAAGTCCAATTAGACCAAAACTTCATGGCGAGAGTGCCCGACAACCTCATCAAACATTCCAGGGAGCTAAAACTCCGCAAAAGAGTCGCTGAGCAAGAAGAAATCATCTCACTCCTCATGAATGCGATGGACGTACTTCTGGAGCAGTAAGTGAACGTCAAATCAAATCAAAGGAGGCCTATGGCCAAACTCGTGGATTAAGTAATCTAGAAATGAAACATGTTGGTAAGCTTGCAATTATTGGCGCATTATTAAAGGCTCTTAAAACAAGCTGTGTTCGTACCATGCAAGGTCGCACTTATCTTATAAAGCATAGGGTTCTTAGTTGGCCTCTGTTGCACACATATTACAAAATTGTTAGGG
Organism: Platygyra sinensis; assembly: GCA_019787425.1. Classification (NCBI taxonomy): domain Eukaryota; kingdom Metazoa; phylum Cnidaria; class Anthozoa; order Scleractinia; family Merulinidae; genus Platygyra; species Platygyra sinensis. The sequence goes on along the minus strand of JAHPZR010007413.1, from coordinate 16,691 downwards.
TAGTAGAATTGCAGCCGAACATGGAGTGGTAAAAGCTAAGGGTTCTTGGGTCACATTGGACACTCTTGCCCAAATAATCAGAGTACTCCCCCCCCACCCCTCCTTACCACTACCCAGAAGTTGCTGTTGGTCTGCCTTGTGGGAAAATTTGTATCATTCAAGAATATTTTTCTTTTTTTGTGCGAACAGCCCTTTCTCACTGCATTTCACTCAAGGCTGTAGTTAAGGTTTCTTATGAGACACTTCTTTTTCAATGCGGAACCACTTGTCTCTATATATATTGCACGTAAAATACATCAAAATTATTAGCCTCTTGAGAGCATTTTCTGGGTTGATCCAAAAATTCTGTCACTCATAAATATGTTTCATCAAACTCACAGAGGGTTTCTTTCCCCTTGCTATCTTTACAATCAGGAAGCAAAATGTAAACAAAAGACAGTATTTGGGAAAGTTCTCAAATAAACAACACAAGTATGGAGAACACAACTTTAATCTAAACTTCACTCAGTGTTGGTTGAATGTGGACAACTCAAGATAAAAAACAAACTGCAAAGCCATGAACAAAGATCCTGTTTGATTAAATGTTGGATCTTGCAGGAGATTTAATCAGCCAAACTTGAAAAGTAAAACTATAATAAGTCAAAGACTACGGCAAGGTTGACACGGCGTGTTACATTTATAACAATAGTTCGGGTTATCACACCAAGCCATCTTCAGGTTTAGATGTTACTTAATTGTAAAATTAAAAAAAATTAGGTGATGGACAAAATACTGACCCCGAGTCCATGGACTCCCCAAATGGACTACCCCTAAAATGAACTACTCCTAAAAATAATATTTTAAATGAGTACTATTTAAAGCTGTAAGCTGCTATACCTTGCTTGTTTTGTTCTGGAACCACTGAACACAAAGTAGACAAGTAGATTCCTGTTGTTGAGTATAACTATACCAAAAGCTGTATTGTTTACCATGTTCAAGGCTCAGGAGCCTGACTTATAATTATCATATTATCTTTTAGCTTGTGCATGTGTAGTGGCTGACAGAATCACATGGAATAAAAATTGACAATTACTGTGTGACATTATACCCAGGGAATACTCCCAGAAAGGCCGGATGGGGGGTATGCAGACCACTTCCCCAAACGCTTACCCCATTTATGACAAAAGTCTGCGATGTTTGCCACCCAATTTATGACCTGATAATTATGCAAAAGTATCTTGCATTGGTCCAAGAAACATACCCAATATCTTCAGACCAGAGTGCTAAAACCATACCCTATTTATGACAAATGTGGCTGAAAAAAACCCTATCCTTTTGGGGCTGCACATACCAATATAGCCCATATAAAGGAATAGCCCCCCCCCGGCATTACTTCACTTGTGCTATTCCTAAATCAAATATTACACTGGGTTTCTCATTCACATTTCAATGGCTTTTCAAGTTATTATGTTTACACTTGAATGATCCTTAGGTGCCTCTGATAATTTTCGTTGATAATCAAATGATGAAATTTGATAAAACGAGTTTACGCTTTTCAAACTAATTTGTGTTTAACAGTTGTTTATTTCAAGTACAATAGACTATTTTACAGTTGTCTGCTCAGTGACCTGGCCTTTGAATGGCAGCGAGGCTAGACGTGACCTTGTTTTGATACAGACCTCACTGCTTATGTTGTGTAAATAAAGTTGTTCTTATGCTAACTAGGTACATTTACATGGCAAAACCAGAGAGGTCTGTATCAAAGCAAGGTCACCTCTAGCCTCGGTGCCATGCAGAGGCCAGGTCAACGGGCAGGCAACTGTAAAATGGTCTATTATTCAAAATGGTGGCTAGAGGCTGTACATGATGAACATAAGCAGAAGTTATGTGTAATTTAATTATACTAGCAGCTAAGAACATTAAATAGTACTCATTTGGAATATTATTTTTAGGTGTAGTCCATTTTAGGGTGGTCCATTGGGGTAGTCCATGAACTGGTGGTCAGTGTTTTGTCCATCACGATAAAATTGCAATATTATAACAATGGTGCCAATGTTTGTCCTGTCAGTTCAATAGCTGTTTCGTTCATAAAAAATGTTCGTTTCGCTCATATAAGTTCATTGAGGTCGACAAATAAGACACATTCTCATCAAAACTTACCACATTAACATGAAATTTACTTATTTCCAACTGACTTTCCAGCAAACAAATGTTCATCTCTTCGTCATATTTAACGCCGCGTGGACGAGTCAAACGTTCATGAAATTCAGCCTTCAAGTTGGCCATAGTACTAAGTCGAACATTCGAGGTCAACTCCTCTTCATTTTAGCGAAACACCTAATAAATTAAAAGCTACAAGGCTGGCACGAAGCACGTACAGTAATCAGGCTGCACAATTACTATTCCAACATGGCGTCGGGCTCAGTTATTCCAACATGGCAACGGGCTCGGTTACTATTCAACATGGCGTCGGGCTAGCTCGGGCGCTCTCGTTTGGGCCGACTAATTACGAACAGTGTCTACACCTGAGTGAGTGAGTGAGTGAGTGACACATTTGCATATCGAAGGCACCGCAAGAAACTCGTTTCTACGCTTCGCGTATCCACGAGTTTAAAAACGTCTCCTTTAAGAGCCACCAAATATCATAAAAGCAATGGTCAATGGTAATATTATTTTATACTGAGAAAATAACATTCGTCTAACATAACACACTTTCTCCCTTTGTCAGCACTCACACACCTTGTTTGCAAATTGGACACAGGTCCCTCTTGTAAAGAATTACGATTTTTGAAAATACAATTCTTTCTCATTTGATTTACATGTGTATAGATTGATTCTCAATTGACATAACGGACGAGTCTGAGAGGGAAAAATATGATAAGACCGATCCCAGGCCTTCGAATCCGGTGGACAATATTCTCGCCCAAAACAAACTCCTATGGAAACCTGGGACCTAGTTTCCAGGTTTCACTGCTGCTCAGGGTGACCGAGCCGGTACCGCCATCTTGAATTCTTAATAAACCTCCTGATTGGCTGAAATTAAATAGCGCCATTTTGGATTTGGAAAACAATAGAGTCTATTCTCGAAACAATAACCTATTGTCTTTCTCGGCTCCTGATTGGTTACCGGTCATTTGAGCGAGGTATGCTACTCAGTCCCTTCAGCTTTTATGTTTTTTTTTAATGCAAATTTGCGTCATGCAGTCAGCTACAGAATTAGAATATCAGTTACAGGAAATTGATAGTTGTGGGTGTTAAGTTCCCGATGCAGAGTATATTTTTCAACGTTCCCTCAGATCAGACTATGCACTAAGGAATGTACTACACTCGACTGAGAGTGCTTCTACTCTGGATACGCATTATTCAGGAAGACTGAGTGACGAGATTGCAGAGAGAAGTGGCATGATTACAGGTTTGCTTTACCTATTGTAGTTATTTCATGCGCATTTTGTAATGCTCTACTCAAATGATCTCAGCGAAAATCTTTAATTTTTTCAAGCCAACTGGATGAATTAAGATCGAAAACCAATACACGTAGTTTAAACTTACTTTGTCATCTTTATAAAGCTGAAGAAAATGTCTACTACATTTGTAGGCACTATTGGGTGATACAGGATGTGGCTTATCGTGATCGTGTTAAGACTCGGCTTTTCCGATTCTATGGCCCAGGCTGATGCAATCTGTGTCTTACGAGAACTGAGATAGCAATGTTTCCAAGGAATCACAACATAATGAAGTGTGATCTGCGTAATTCGTCTTCTCATTCACCAATTTTCTCACTCCTTTTAGGGGGTTCAAACGACGGCTTCTCGTCATACTACTGAGTACATCACTTTAGTTCCTCTTTAACTTGTTAATTACTGAGTCTATTCCCGCAAGGTTCTTTTCAAATTAGAGGTTTATCGATGATTTAGTTGTTTTTCTTAAAATTCGCTGTAAATCCTTATCGCTAGTTAGACGGAAAACTTGCCTAACACCATACGAATGTTGGTAGAGGAGGAACTCGCCAACAATTTAGTGAGAGCTATATCTTCACAGGCTCACTGAACACCATAATGCAGCTCTCAATATTACATATTCTAATGTGAAGGAGTTCTTTCGTCGGCTGTCGATAATAATAATTTTCTTCACAAGCAGACACATCTCTATGTTGGCCTGTCGACATTTTGCATTATATGAGTGCCCAAGATTGATGCTGTAATCTGCTTTAGCGTCTGTCGTTTACGCGTAGTTACTTGTGTTAATTATTCAGCAAGCAAGGAAAGTATAAGGTTTGGTTTGATTTGGTTTGTAACAACCCTTTTAATAACTCAGTAACTTTGTTTGTAGCGTGTAACCGAGTTAATTATTCCGAGTGCAAGAAGTCATGATATCAGTAAGGCATAGTTCAGGTAACTGTCAGAATATTTATTTGATTGTTTTAATTTTAACATAATTTCACATGTTCTTGTCGGCATCTGTCTAGTCTCCCTAAACTAGTTAGTATTAACCAAATAAAGTAAACGTAGGGATATGCTTTATATCAATGCATATTACTTGAAACAGGCCATGAGTTTCACAAGGAATAAGCTGTATATGAAAATGGTAGATTGACAATGAATTTTTTGACATAATTGACATGCAGCAAAGTTTTGCGTCAAATCGGCTTACGAAGCATGACTTGAATGTCAAATTAACTTTTGAACTAATATCTTTCCAACTGCGTGCATTTTTTAATCTAAATGAGAAGCAGCCAAGCCTTTTTTACGTCTGAGACAAACTTTGTATCAGTGCTTAGATACGTAAAGGTACAGAAGTTTTGCTAAGCAAAATATTTCTTGAATAGCTCGCGGCACACTTTGGTCCTTTGCTATGCAAGAATGAATGTCTGGGAAACTGCGACTCTTGCATAACATTTTACACTGTAAGAAGAGCAAAGTAATAAAGCTTTACTCGCCAAGATTCCAGTTTTATGATTTATCAAGTTCTGGTCCATCCTGCTTGCGCTGTTCCTGATTCCTTTGACTGAACGAAACGTGTAAAACAGGTCCAGTTTAAGGAAACCCAAGTCCGGCACCCTTACTGGTACAACAGAACTTTTGTCTAGTGGTTTGTTGCTCTTAGTCTTGTGCGGGCTTGTTTTTGCGCACGTTTCGTTTCTTATTCCGTTGCCTGGTTTTTATCCATGGTTTTTCCTTCCAAAACTTCCACTAACTACTGTTACGCTTTTACTGTAAGTTCCAGAACTGTTTATTATTTTATGTGTGCCTTGCCTCACAAATACCGGGTTTGTGCCTTTTTTCCTATAGTTACCAGGTTTTGTTATATTCAGGAATGTTCTTGTATGAGTGCTTTGCCTCACAAACATCGTGTTTGTACAGTGTTATTTCCTCCGCTTCGTAGACCTATGTTCTTGTAACTGGTGCAGTAACCTTCGACTTATGATTGTGCACATGTTGTTGCCTCAGTCTCTTTTCATGGCTGCCTTGAAGGCTGTCTAATGTCCTAGTCGGATCACTGACACCCAGGTTTCCATCTCTCGGGTTGTTTTTTATCTTCACCTTTTTGTTTCTCCTCATTCGTGTGCCTTTATCTTTATCCTTTATTTTTTCATCCTGTTTTGCCACTCAAGCGCTGCCAGCTATTGGATTTTTTATTCACACCCACCCCTTAAAATTGCATAGTCTTTTGTCTTAAGGTGGCCGAACATAGTTTTCGCGCACGCTTTCGCTGATGCAATTCAGCAAGCGCACAAGGATTTCGAATAACAAACATGCCGTCAAAAGAGCGATCATTTTATTTACTCAACACCCACACTATCTATGTTATTTTTATCCATAATTGAACGCAGTGTATTGATGGCTTTAGTCTTTTACTACAAAGGTATGTTAGAAAAGGTAGCGAGGCAAAGAACCCAGCAATTTTCAGCTTTTGTTTGTTGCCGAAAGAGCCTAGTTAAATGCGGCGCATGCGCAGTTGCTCGAAAAATTGAGACCGATTGCTTTGGCAGAAACTTGCCGAATTTTAACGATCCAGTCGTTAGAATTTCAAGAAATTTGGCTAAAAATAGTTCAGAAACCACGTGAATGATCTCTCACGAAAAATCTGAATTTTGACATGGGGAATTGTTAATATTAAATACAGAAAACGATTTACGGCGAATTAGCAAAATCGCCTATGTCAAACTTGTATTAGAACAGTGTTGACAGAAGGGTTTTAATGTCAATTCGTAGTGGGCAAACGATGAAAACAATCTAACGACTGATTTTTTTAAATAAGCAAAGGTTAGGACACTAGAAGAAAAGCCACTGGTCTTCTGGAACGAATACCGCCCCACATGAAGACTGTTGGCACAAAAATGGATGCAGTATAAACGCAGTGCCTGCCTGTTGTCATGAACGGGCGCGTTCGTTTGGGATATTCCGGAATAAGAATATATTCCGGCTATTCTGCTCCTGGGAGCAGAATAGCCGGAGTAAAAAAAATGGTAAAAAATATTTTATTTCAGGTTACAAAGGGTAACTTGATACTTTTGTTTTTCACAACGAGTAAATTCAATTAGAGGTCACGAATCGTCGCTTCTAGTTCAAACGACATATTTTAGAGGAGACGAGACTATTTAGATTTGAAACAGTTTTAACGTTTACAAAATAAGTGGAAGACACAACTGTTTTGTCCTTGTATGCAAATGTATCGAGATATTTTTATTTTTAGTTACAAAGAGAAATTTGACACCCTTGTTTTTCACAAGGGGGTAAATTCAATTAGAGGGATAAATCGTGAGCACTTGTTTCCCCGAGATGTTTGCTATTTTTAGTTAGAAATGGTAACTTGACACTTCTGTTTTTCACAAGGGAGTAAATTCAATTAGAGCTGACGAATCGTCCCTAATTGTTGCCATGAAATGTTTGAACAGACAAACTTAGATATTGCTATTTTTAGTTATAAATGATAACTTGACACTTTTCTTTTTCACATGGGAGTAAATTCAATTAGAGCTAACAAGTTATGGCCTCTTTGTCCCAGGATACTAAACAAACTAGTGAGACAATCTCAGATAGTGCAGAGTGTTATGCTTGACTGTAAGTACATTTTGAGTCATCAGCCGCCTGTGTGTAACTTGTTAGTTCAAGGCCCAAAAATAACTTACAATTACTGTTTGTCAAGAAGGTTTTAAATTTTACTGTGGTGTTTTACGTTGAATTTCGTTTATTTTTTATTCATTGATACGTTGAACTAGCAAACGTGATAATTTTATTTTTTCAACGCCAACATTTGTAACTTGATACTTTTGTTTTCCTCGCAATGTTTGTATTATGATACCCTTGTTTTCCTAAAAACATATGAAGGAAAATATGCTGGCTCTTTTTCCTGCTGGAGAAAAATGAACTTATGTTATTAACTTATGAAAAAAATGGAAGAGGAACGATTTTGTTTCATTCAAGAGGCAAATTTTCATAACATCCATAAACAGTTACTAATTTAATTATCAAATAGTCACGTTGTGTCTCGGAATAGCACGTTTGTCACGACATTACTACCGTGTAGTTTTAATGTCGCTAACTCGGAAATGTTTTGGGTGAATACATTTGTGAACTTCTTGTTCTCTTTCATGGGGGGAGAAAATAAACAAGCGGCTGAGGAGATCCATTCGTTTCCCTTTAAAGCTTAGCAAACACGAAATAGTTTGAAAATAGCACACGACATTTTTTAACCGAACAAGGGATGATTCCAAACGATACGCTGTCACAAAAGCGTTCTTTGCACTTAAAGAGAAAACTGACGTTACCTGAAATATAACTGCTATCGCCCGTTAAGAGGAGTGTGGTATCGCACGCATGAATGCTGGACTCGAGAACGGATTGTATCATGCTGACAGTGCTAGAGCGCATGCGTCTTACATGTTGTGTTCTACCACAAGGAAAAGCACTTAACGTTCAAGTTTAATTACGTATGAAATGCATCGTTTACCTAACATATAGTTGACACTAATGCTAATCAATCTGCGCATGCGCTTCAAGCAAATTACTTTTGTTCTTAAGAGCGGAATAGTACCACAAGGATAACAAGAGAATATTGGAATCATATATAGTTTTCTGATGTTACGAAAGAAGTAATGTAAGTATGGTACGTTTTACGTAGCAATCAAATGTACCTACCCCACCCGCTCAAAGCAAGGCTAATCAATTAATTGAAATTAATTAATTAAACAAACGTTAAAGTTTACACCTTATTGCCATATTGCCATAGTGCGTTAGCGGCGTCAACCCCAAACCATCCCAATAGTGCACTCTGCACTAAAAAGAAGTTAACATGTTTGGACAGCTTTTAGGTGTCTGCAGCAGCGGTTTCATATGGTTAATTCATGGGCATTTTATGATATTCGTTTCAGCCCGAAAAGTATGAAACTGTTCAAAAAAATGTTCTTTGAAGGTTGCGTGGCACCAAGTTAAACTACAAATTAATTAAATCACGCTTAAACGAGTCAGTGAACTTATTTCTCTTTCTTGCTCTTTTTGAGTGTTTTTTTTTTGTAAAAAAGGAATTCTTCTTAGTCGGCGCATCGGGTATGTTATGGACGGGTCAATAGGCCCTATGCAAAAATGGCTGCCTTTTAATAAATTATTCTTTTGTTCGTATTCAAAATAGCCTCACTAACCTCGTTCCGGATAACAAATTCTTTACAATTTTTGTCTCAAAAACGAGGCTAGTGAGGCTAGTTTAAATACGAACAAAAAATAATATAAAGGCAGCCATTTTTGCATAGGAGCTATGTGATGGTGCAATAAGGGGCTTAAACAGTTCGTGTATAGTGGTTGTTGTCAGTTGCTGTGCTACAGATTGATCAGTTGATTGCGTGGCTAATGTCGTCAGTGAATCACGGCAACAAGCACTGCTTGCAGATAAGAAACGTGAAGGTAGATATTCGGGTGATTATTAACCATTACGTCATCATAGAGATGAACGATGATGCAATAATATAGTTTGTGTTGATCAAGTGATATGGTGTCTAAAGTAATCAATGAATAATCGAGAGGGTCTCTGGAATGTGCACTGCGTTGTGACTGTAGTGCTGCTATTTTTCAAAAGCGCGGTTACGATCTTTCTTGTTGGCTCTAACCCATACCTTACTTACAACAGTTTTGACCTACATGTACTATATTTCTGTTATTCCATCCACAAAAATAATACACGTATTAAATCATCATCTGTCAATAGTCCATGTTTTATCCTGGAAGCACACAATACACATATATGGCTTGCCCCTCTACAAAAAAAAATTTCACACCCCTTTTTTGCGCAACAACTCAAAAACCTATAGAAAAACAGTCACCCATTCTCCACCCCCCCCCTCCACCAGCCCATTTAAACTTAAAATGAATAAGACCAAGGCCTTCACTTCGCCTCTTTCCACCCTCAACATAAACCAGGCAGCCAGACTTTTAAACCAAAATTTTAAGGCCTACTATTTGCTTATCTTAGCGATATAAGATCGTATGTACATCAGATTCTCAGTTTCTTTCTTGCTGTACATTGTAGCCAAAAAACTTGTCAAATTAACCTTTTAATTAAAAAAAATAACTCTTGCACGCCGTGCGTGCCTATGTTTGTTTTAGTCACTGTGCAAAGTACCAGTAAGGAAATTCCTTGGGCACCAAAGATTTTTGGCGATGTCTTCACAAGGAAAGGTATTTAACTCTTCGTGTCTTAAATAATTTGCTAACTCGGAACTCGCGGATAAAGAAGTTGTATCACCGGGTACCGGGTCTCTCTACCCAGGTGTATAATAACGCACCGGCAAATTTAATGCTGGGGGTAACCCTGCGATGGACGGGCATCCCATAAAAGGGGGGAAAAGAAACACTCCTAGTCGCTTCATGCTACAGAAAAAGTAGGTAAGCGCTGGCCTGATGGGCCACGTGGCTCGGATGCAGCCTTTTCTTTACTGCCGGGAACACAATTTATCCCATCATTTACCTTTTCTTCATCGAATTGAAAGAAGCTCCGTTAGGAATTTTAGTACGATAGCAGTTTTAAAATTGGAAAATTCGATTCTCTCATACATGGGATAAACTCTAAGGCCGGGAACTGACCAAAATCGTTTCAATTATTATTCCTTATAATCCCAGCTACCTTGTTAACAATTTTGCATGATTATTTCAGGAGTCAGAATCCTCTTGCTCTTCCCAAGAATCCTATGGAGAAGCATTTCAAGAAAATTGTAGACCACACTCATCATGGGGAAGATTAAAGGTTACTTTCCTGGCATCAGAATGGAGATCAAGTAAAAGAGGACTTTCTTCTTTAAACAGAGAGTTAGCAATAAACGTTGCAAAACATCCTGAGGTAGAGGTCACCTTCTTTGTCCCACGATGCAACGAGGAGGACAAGAAAACAGCTCTTGGTCACAACATTAATCTTGTTGAGGCAATTAGGCGGCCTGGTATGGATGAGTTGGAATGGCTAATCCGCCCACCAAATGATTTACAAATTGACATAGTTGTTGGTCATGGTGTCGAGCTTGGTCATCAAGCACAATTTATACGTGAGTCACACCAATGTAAATGGGTTCAAGTCGTTCATACTGCCCCTGAAGAACTTGGGATGTATAAGACATACTTGAATCCAGTATCAATTAATGAGAAAAAGCATGAAACAGAAGTGGAACTTTGTGTAATGGCTGACTTTGTTGTAACAGTTGGGCCCAAATTGACGGAGGCTTTCCGCACTTATCTTCGCCCGAGTGGGAAAGATCAAATGGTCTTTGAATTTACTCCTGGAATTTTGTTTGAGCTTTCTGAAGTCGAACAGGTTGTTGATGAAAGAAAGAAATTTGGTATCCTTCTTTTTGGGCGTGGGGATGATGAAGACTTTGAATTGAAAGGATTTGACATTGCTGCCAAAGCTGTTGCTATGGTAGATGACACCCATCTAACATTTGTTGGTGCACCAAATGGAAAGCAAGACGAGGTAAAAACTTGTTTGCTCAAGGTTGGCATCCCTGCTCAACGCTTAACTGTCAGAAGCTTTTTGCAAAGCCGGGAGAGCTTGAAAAACTTACTTTGCGAAGTGGATCTTGCAATCATGCCTTCAAGAACGGAGGGCTTTGGCTTGACAGGTCTTGAAGCCTTGTCAGCTGGTCTGCCCATCCTTGTAAGTGGAAATTCCGGGTTTGGAATTGCACTAAGTGAAGTACCTTTCGGTTCATATGTTGTGATCGATTCAGAGGATTCCGAAACATGGGCCAAAGCTATCAAGGATGTCCGGAAGAAAAACCGGTTTAATCGTCTTTACGAGTGCAAAGCATTACGTGCCTCATACAAGAAGAAGTACAATTGGGAAGTCCAAACTAAATCTCTTATTAGTAACATGGCTCGCATAACTGAAGGTATAAATATAGTATTACTTGTGATTTGTTACAGACAGCTTGTCAGTGATTATGGTATATTAGCTTACAGCGGAAATCATTTTCGTAATAGTTAAACCCATCTCGTTGTGTCCTCAGAATTATGGGAAAGTCGAGCTTTATATACGTGCTTCCAATCCTTTAATATAAAAGTAAATTAGTAAACACCGTTCAGAAGTCACATTTGGAGCTCACCATTTTTATCTCGATATTCTATTCGATTCGATTAGATTAGATTGCATTGGATTAGACTAGACTACACCAGACTAGACATAGAGGTTTGTATATTTGCTATCACTGTATAGCCGAAGAAAGCTGTTGTTTTTTTTTGGTAGATTCTCCTGCAGCTAGTCCGAGCTCGTCAGGAGGAACAGTACTGACTCAACAAACGGAAGTCAGGTGTGAGCGTCTTCCAGGTATCGTACCCTGTAAGCATATGTTTGCGGAAGCATCTGTTCCGTCAACAGGTATAATGACTCTAGGAATTGTGTAATCTCCAGAAAAAATTTCAAACAGTAAAGACTGTATCATAATTAAAGGAATTGTTAAGACTAGGTTTACACTAGAGGAAATTGTTCCAGATTCGTGACGAATCCGGAACGTTTAGCACTGGATGGGTTTTGCCGTTTTACACACAAGTAGACGAATCCGAAATAAGAACTCCCCGGTTTGGTCATGTCTCCGGGGATTTTGAATCCCAAATTTAAAGTGGGAACATTGAATCCGGAGATTTTTGTCTCGAATACGGATATTTCTCCACCAGCGAACTTTGGAGTTTTCGGTAGAACCAAAATGGCGGATTAAGTGGTGTAGCCACAGTCGTAGTCACATCGATGGCCATTGATGGCGGTCGCCAGTTGCCCTCATTCTTTTACAGGTCCAGGCAATCTTTTACAATGGGTTGTGCTTTATTCCTTTAGAAACCGAAGCTATCGACGCAAACAATGTTGCCTTCCTCCACACTTTTTATCGGAGATGATGATGGCACGATCGAAAATCTAGGCGATTCTGAATACGAACTGGACAAATGCCTAACTGGACAACATGATTGGCAACAATAGCGTTGCAAGCGAGTGGAAAGAAAACTTCAGAATGTCTCAACGTACCCTCAGCCATTTTTAACGGCATTTTGTTTCTCGTTGCCGAGGCAACAAACAGCTTGTTAACCGTTTCGTTATGAATGTTCCCAGAGTTGTCGCCCTCTGTAAACGGTCAGGAATCCGAATGTCCTTTCAGTGTAAACGCCAACGAATCCGAATACTCTAAAATTGGTAAACCCGGAAACATTTAGGAATTCGGAAAAATCTCCTCTAGTGTAAACCTAGTCTTACAATCAGTTGAAAGTCACCCCAATTCTCATCCACTGTGGCTATAAAACTCTTGAAACCTTCTAGCTATCATTCAGTAGTAAAATGAAAGAATTCGAGTCAGCTGGGGAAAATATTCAGTTTAAGTGCTTCTGAAGCAAAAGTGAACCCCTCTTTTCTAATAGAACCACATCTACTGAAATCATCTTTTTGATATATTCGTGTTTAATTTCCTGAATCAATTTCTGGCTGCAGTCACATCAACATGTCAATTTTAGTTTGTTCCACTTAGTCTTCACTTCAGTGATGTCAGACTTAAGGCCCAGTATTGGCCATTATGCTTCGCGCGCCTCTGTTGTTGTTTGAGCTTTCACGGGAGTGAGACTTTTGTTGTTTACGAGTTCTATTCTGGCGGCAAACAAAAGCGTCAGAATTTTATGTATATATTTCATCATCAAAACATTGCTCATTTGAACTGGCTGATAGCTGAAAGTGAAATCTACGATAATAGGCCTTTTGCAACAAACAATCACATGGTACCAACTCCGCCATGCTGGAGGGCAAGCTCATTATTACTCCCGCACTGGGATATTAAAACAAAGGCCAGTCAAACTTGACTGGTTGAGGTCTCTTTGTTTTAACATCCCAGTGCGGGAATAATAATGAGCTTGTCCTCAAGCATGGCGGATTTAGTATCATGTGATCGTTTGCTGCAAAAGGCCTATTACGATGAAGTTGATTCGAGTTATGACGTCACTTATGTGTTAGAGGAGATTGGGATCACTGTCACGTTTGGTCTTTTAAAAAATTGCACGTTATTTGATACTACAAAAACATTCCTGCACAACATGCGAAAAAATAAATATACACACAGCAGCGACAAAACTAGCGGCACATGTTGAAAAATAACAGCTGATAAGGTACTCTGTTTGTGCAAAAACATAATAAATGTAATAATCATTCTAGTGATCACATGAATATGGTAATTACGTTTCCGATGAAAGCCACTTTTTTAGCCAAACATGGCATCTTTGTTACTGTATCTTTGAGTTTAATCACAATGCACATTGTCTCTATCAGCACCTAGAACTTTCGTAGATATTCTTCTGTCGTCTATAGTAACACTCCCGGTGGAACAGAGAATTAACTCGGGGTCGGATAGAGAAAGTCGGGGACGATTCAGGTGGTGAATCGCGGCGAAGAGAAAGTAAGGGTACTATATGAATGCTGTGCTGCGTAGCACTACACAGCACAACATTCATATATAGTAACACTCTGTTCACATTTTCTATGCATCATAACTCATTTGATTTCTGGTTTGGTTCCCGTAAGACCTTCGCTAAACCATTCGATTCTTTTTGCTATTTTTTGTTTGTGGAACGACCCGTTTCAAAATATACGCTCATGACTACGCAGAGAGGATTCACTGCAAAAGGTGTCTGGGCCTGTATGTTTGAACGTAGAGAAGATGGTACCATTTGTTAACCGTTTCGATAAATCTTTTCCTATCGGTACCAACCTATTGTGGAAAGAAGGTTGGCCCTTTATTACGTGTCTGCGATATTGCCCATTGCACGTGAATAAGCTTTGAGGAGAAATACGAGGGTAAACCTATAGTCGGTTGCCCGACTAATGATCTGTGAAATGTTGACCAGTGAGTACGCAAGTCTGTTATAAATCTTTGAACATTGCGTAGCCATCCGGCTGCAAAAAAAACAACGTGAAATGACCAAGTTCTGTGTAGGCCTGTTACCAGTCACACGTCACATCGTCCCAACTGGAGGTCAAGCCACACTGCATTGTACTCACCAAGGCAAGCCCTATGACGTGGTTGTCAAAGTCATAACCGCAGAGAACTATTATGCACCGCTCCTGGGCCTGGCTGATAGTACTCGCATAGGCATCTTAAATTATGACTTTGACGCTGTCAATCTACTTCAGGCCTCCGTGCCACCTCTCGGTGAGCTGAAACTTGAACCAATTAAACGTAACTTTTCTCATTTATTTCAAGGGCTGGATGAACACGGGGATCCCCTCCCACTAACTCTCGATCCCACCATCAAGCCCATCCAAGCTGCTCCACGCCGCTTTGCTGCAAAGCAAACCACTACTAAAGATGCCCTAGACAAACTCATCCACACGGGCCAACTGGTCCGAGTGAATGCACCCATCCCATGGATATCCAACATGGTAGCACGCGAATGACCAGCAACAATAACAAAGCCTGCTAAAGTTCGCAACTATTTAGATCTTTCCGAGACTCTCAACAAAGCGATACTCAGGCTAGTTTGCCCCATCCCTTCTTTACAAGAGAATCTTCGTCGCTTTCATCAAGCGAAGATCTTTTCAATCTTTGACGCCTTTCAAACAATCAAGCTAACAGATGAGTCTTCCTTGTTGACCACTATGCATGCACTCTAGGGGCGCTACCGCTGGACTCGTCTTCCCTTCGGTATTAGCTCAGCCGCGAAGAGTTCCAAAGTCGCATTTATGATGTCCTCTGTGGTTTGGAAGGTGTCGTTAAAATAGCTGATGACATCATAGTGGTTGGTCGGGGTAAAACTGAGGCTGTCTGAGGCAACACGTGACCATGACCTCTTTGTAATGGAGCTCATGGATCGTCTCTCGCCGCATAGACTCAGACTTAACCCGGACAAAATCAAGATATAATTTAAAATAAAGAGTACAATATATTTGCCACATGTGAAATAATGTAACACGAGCGTGGGACCTAGAAAAAATCTGAGTCCCGATAGGATTTGAACCCATGACCTTCCGAACACCTGGCGGACGCTCTATCCAGTGAGCCCACGGAGTAGAAGAAGGTTTGTCTTACAAACCGAAATATTGGGCAAATATATTTTACTCTTTGTTTTAAATCTTAATTCTGTTTCTTACTCTACTCCTTGCCATTAGGATCAGCTTACTGTTTATCAATTACTCTCAAAAGAATTTTACTGATCCAGGTGTACACAAGATCCGGCACTCTTCACTGGTTTGTTGTCGTGGCCTTGCCTTATTACATTTTTTGGAACACAACTTCATGGCCACCGCCCAAATCAGCCCGTGACACCCCAATACCACCCTGATTTCACAATCCTCCAATTTCAAATGCTCCTCCTCAGTCACCCAGTCAACCAACTCCTCAAATCGTTATCCGTAGTGAACGAGTTGTTCGAAAACCTTCCCGCTACCCTGACTGATTATTGATTAGTCGGCATTCCATTGCAGATGGTGAACACTATCCGCTGCTATAAGTACGGAGAGAATGACAACCGCGGAAAAGTTGCATGTGACCGTACTACTGATGCCGACATTGGCAATTCATGACACTTAATGATTCGACTCTGATCAGGACCGCTCATTTGGAACTGTCTCAGACATTGATGATACTTCGTTTTTTCTGTCTTAGCTATTGTTCTTGTTGTTGTTTCTTTAACTAGAAAGGATGCAATTTTAAAAAAAGAACGCATGCTACCAGACACGCGTCACGCACTAGGTTACCCATAGTGCTTTTCAGTTGTACCTTGTGCTTGGCCAAGCCGCCATATTTGACAATGCTAATTCCCTCACCGGAAATTAATACCTAAATTTTGTATAGACATTTGACCTATGTTCTGTGTGATTTGTTTGTTGAGTGTTAAATCACGTCTTCTAGTTGTTTTTTACTTATGTCACAGTTATAACTTCTTTTCATTACAGTGGAACATTGTTTAAAAGCTGAAATTTAAGGCTCTCCACGGTTCCTACAAACCGCAAACAACGGTCACAAAGGACGAGTTCCTTACTCCCGAAACCAAAGACGGTGCTTCGACATCACAATGCAACCACTATGTCATCGATTAAAAAACTTGATTTATATTTTGCCTTTGAATTTCGTAACTATCTGAATCCACTCAGTGCACCAATCGGTCTGAAAACTTGCTCAAACTATAGCTAAATAGTCTAAATATGTAATGCCAACGATCAATTTCAAACACAAAAACAACAAATTTGCCGCTGTGGCTGTAATAAGCTTT